>JAOVYX010000009.1:116396-159212 GCA_035668315.1 Drosera spatulata | reverse complement strand
GGAACGTCACCAAGAACCGCTCGCCAGGCTGACAACTGGCCCCACAGACCAACACTAGTCCTTTCAGTGCGCTTTGGTCTCACTCGCACACACCCTGGGAAAACTTCCCAGGAGGTCACCCATCCCAGCATTACTCCACGTTAAGCACGCTTAACTCCGGAGTTCTAAAGTGATGGGCTTCCGAAAAGGAAGGTGCACCTTGTCGGTATAGGTAGTACTATCAAACCATTTAAGTATCTCCTTGGGGTATTATAAATTTTCCCAGAAAAATGGCTAAGAAACAAACCAACAACAAAAACAAAATCACAAGATACAAAACCAAATCCACATTCGTTGAAATCATTTTCTTCAAGCAAATCACAAGATTGTATCATTTTCATTTTCTTCAAGCAAATCGGATCTGGATTTGAAGAAAACAGGAGTGAAAACAAAAACGAAGGAGTAGAGAGAGAAGGGGAGAGAGATGGAAAGAGTTACCCGCGTGACTTCCGATGAAGTCTAGCTTGGTAATTGACGGTGAGTGATGTGGTGATTGTGGCGGTGGCGCGATACGAAGATTGAAGAAGTTTGGGAGGGATGTGGTGATGGTGGAGGCATGGCGACGGTGGTGGTAGTAGAGGCATGGTGGCGGCGGCGGCGGCGATGCTATATGGAAATTGAAGAAGTTTGGGGGCGGAGATAAGAATTTTATGAAATGGGAAATATTTTATTGGGTTGTAAGAATTGGGAATTATTATATAGAACATATACCTTAGGGAAATTTTCTGTAAAAAAATCTATTATATATATATACACAAAATTATTTTATGAGACGTTACGATACATGGCACGTCAAGATATAGGAAGCCAAAATATGGGACGCCATCATTATTTTCAAACCGCATCAATTTTCTCGAATGTCAAATTTCATGAAACAAAAAAAACAAAAAAAAACTCTACAATCTTTATAACACAAAATATAAGGAATCATTGGTATAAAAACTATTATATATATATGTATGTATGTATGGGATGGCAGAACGTCATTTTTTTTATTAATAACATCTTATTATTTTTTAAAAAGATGAAAACAACAAAGAAACAAATCACTTAGTTTGATTCGTCCCTTTCCGAACTTCTTTTACACTTTTGACTTTCATATGCATACTATATTCTTTTAATGATAGAACTATTAATTGAGTATATAAAGAAGAGTTCTGTTTTTATTTTCGATAAGAGGGCATGTGACACACTTCATAATCAGCATTCTCGACAGTTTCTTTTGTTTCACGACCTCTACCTGACTTATTAAGGCATTTAGGTGAATTCGCATAATCGTAAGTAACTTGGTGCAACTCAACTCCCAAAGACTCAAGGCGAGTGTAAAGCTAAAAAGTTTATTCCCCTCTCCGAGAAGGAAAGATTTGTGATGAAATCATCTCCATTTTATGACTAATATGGTTCGATGGCTCTTTCCACTAACTACAAGGATATAGGGACTCTATATTTCATCTTCGGTGCCATTGCTGGAGTGATGGGCACATGCTTTTCAGTACTGATTCGTATGGAATTAGCACGACCCAGTGATCAAATTCTTGGTGGAAGTCATCAACTTTATAATGTTTTAATAACGGCTCACGCTTTTTTAATGATCTTTTTTTATGGTTATGTCGGCGATGATAGGTGGATTTGGTGATGGGTTTGTTCCGATTCTGATAGGTGCACCTGACATGGCATTTTTACGATTAAATAATATTTCATTCTGATTGTTGCTACCAAGTCTCTTGCTCCTATTAAGCTCAGGCTTTGTAGAAGTGGGTGGCGGCACTGGGTGGATGATCTATCCGTCCTTAAGTGGTATTACTTGCCATTTTGGAGGAGCAGTTGATTTAGTAATCCTTAGTCTTCATCTATCTGGTGTTTCATCTATTTTAGGTTGTATCAATTTTATAACAGCTATCTTCAACATGCGTGGACCTAGAATGACTATGCATAGATTACCCTTATTTGTGTGGTCCGTTCTAGTGATAGCATTCCTACTTTTATTATCACTTCCATTATTGACAGGAGCAATTACCATGTTATTAACCGATCAAAACTTTAATACTATCTTTTCCGATCCCGCTGGAGGGGGAGACCCCATATTATACCAACATCTTTTTTGGTTCTTCGGTTTTAAATAGCCCTTTTCAGATTCAAATCTGTATACGCATTTCGCTGTATGTTGGGACTGGTTGCTTAATGGTACTCCTACTATGTTCATAAGTGGTTTTCTATCCCGAAAGGAAAATTACAACAAAATCACAATAATATATTCTATAAAAAAAATACACAAAATGTGATGTGAGAAGACGACACACCCTCTATTTTTATTTTTATTTTACATCTTTAACAAAAAAAATCTTAAAAAAATCTTTCATGTATATAAATACACAAAATCATCTGATTGTATGCAGGATGAAAACTAGACTGACGGTCTTATTGTATATAAAGACGACACGTCATCTTTTTTTTTTTCTTTTACAACATCTTATTCATTTTTGAAAAGATGAAAACTAGACTGACGGTCTTATTGTAGGATCGAAGCCAACTTCATAATTCAACACATAATAACAACAACAATAACAATCCAGTGTCAATTCACAGGGTCTGGGGAGGACGTACTCTACGCAATATATGTAAACATATTAAAAAATCAACACGTGATTCAATACATAAACATAACATATTAAAAAATCATAAAAATAATCCATGCAGTGCATCGGTAGTCAGAATTTATTTAATCTATATCATAAAAATCAAAACAAAACAGTATGATTTTAACACATAAACATATTAAAGAATTATAATAACGTGTGCAGGACGCAGTATAGTATACTAATATATATATAATTACACTAAAGCTTCAGACGGTATGTCATAGCATCCCATGGGACGCCATCAATATCTTTTAATCTAATATTTCACAACCAATCACAAGATTAATTATATAAGATTAATTATTTATATTATCTACATACATTAAAATACAATGTTTCACAACAAATCACAATCATTTATTTTAATATAATATTTCACACCCAATTATAACCATCCATTTTAGTCTTATGATCTTTTACTCCATATTTTATGATTTTTTTATTTAAAATTTTAATCTAATTTTTTTTAATCTAATATTTCACAACCAATCACAAGAGCCATCCATATCTTTTAATCTAATATTTCATAACCAATCACAAGATTAATTACATAAGCTTAATTGTTTATATTATTTACATATATTAAAATCTAATGTTTCACAACATATCATAACCATCCATTTTAATCTTATGATTTTTTACTACGTATCTTATGATTTTTTATTTATAACACAGAGGCATATTTATATTAATAATTTGTGTATATTAGCTAGACAGTCTTTAAAAAATTTATTTCTAGTGAAAGCACCAAAACTTATGATCCATAAAATTTGTGTGCATGATGCTTAGTACCCATAGTGACAAGAAGGGGAAAAACATAAAGATGAAAATATCATCTAGATAATCACTATTATATTGCAAACCATAAATGCTATGATTCTATCCATTATGAATTCATTTTTTTTAGTCAACAATAATTAGCATTTTAATACTTGCATTATAGTGTATTTGTTTCAATCAACTAACCTTTAACTTATGATGTGCTAGAATGATCATGTCTTCACCGTCATACGCTTCAATATACATAAGAAAGACTACACGGTTTTTACAATAGGCGACAATTGATTTGACTAGCAAGTTGACTTGAAAGGAATTCAAAGATAATAACATGTATCTAATTGATCGTTATATACCTTTTGGTACATTATCGTGACACAAATACAATTCATGCAGGACGGAACTACCTAAACACCTTGCAAAGAACAATGTTCTTCGTTAATCCTGATATTGAGGAAACCAGAGAAGTGCAATTAATGAACGAAATCGACGGAGGAAATCATGTGCTGTTGCAAAAGGAAGAACTTCAAAATGCTGAAACAGTTGAACAACTCAAAACAAAAAGCAGAAGAACACAAAAATTTTAGAGTATAACTCTACCAAGTAAGGTAGAAAATAACCTGATGGTAAAATTGAAACAATGAGCTCCATAATTATGTATAACTATTGATAAGATGTAAACAAAATAATCTTCTTACAGGTGAAAGTATTTTGTTTTGTGTTTTGTGGGTTTTTTTTTTTGTGCACGTACGATGCAACCATTATTAAGCTCTATGAAGTTTATCCATGGTACCGCAATGCTTGCACGAAATGACATCTTAAAATGATACAAATGGGAAACAACTTAGTTTGCAGATAATTTCTCAGATCAGATACCACTTATAGGTAAAAATTCTTCTTATGGAAACCAATACTTTCGATTTTATTGATTTTTCTATTCATTAGTCTACTAACAATAAATATACTCGAGTAGGTACAAAATAGAAGCGAAGACCAAAAAAGACATAGCAACCGCCACGATGATCCTTTTCGATAGAAAAGTCGAACAACTGGTGGACATAACAGCGACTTCACTAATAGTTGATAACAAAGAGGTAAGAATTTAATGAGCAATAAAAATTCAAATATATATAATGTTTGTTTATGCCGAAGTCGGGAACCTTTGGTCCGAGTTCGGAAGTTGGGATTGAGCTTCTTGGGCTCAGGCGGGGGTCAGCTAGATTGGTTGATTTGGGTCTGATCTTGACACGAAAACCTGTACGGATCAGAAACAACAAGTTCGGTTAATCGGGCCCGAGGTGAGATCCTCGAGGACCGGCTTCGATGCCTAAGTTAGCCTTTTTCTAGAGATGGAGATTAATGACTGAAATAACAGAGTTGGGGTCTAAGGAGAGCTTATCTTCGTGGATAATAAATGAGGATATTTATAGGATATTATTCACCCTTTGAAAGTGGACACTTGTCATCACCTTAGAAGGTGTGGGACTTAGCCATCCATGGGATGTCATTTGGCCTTTTCTAATAGGCGCTTGGCTTAATGGTGTTGGGCCTCTTATTGGGGCCTTAGCCCATATTATCATAATCATTTTGCACCAACACTTGCCCCCTAGGTCTCGAGTTGGAGGGTCCAGGTCAGGAGCTCAGTGAGGTCAGGACTTTGGCCTTCAGACCTTTGATCCCTTTGACCTTTTGAACCCTCGGTCTTTGGTTCGGGGGTTTGGCTATTCGACTTGGTATTCCTCGAGGATTTGACCGAGTTGAGCCTTATCCTTTCAAGTGTGGATAAGATTGAAGGGTCGGCCAAGTTAAGCCTTATCCATTCCCGAAAGGATAAGATTAAATCCCAACTGGTGTTGGAACCTGGAGCCGTTAATTATGGCGGAACTCCAAACGTCACGTTGGGAGTGACAACATTGATGGTCGCATGATAATGGAGGAGAAAAAGCGTCCCATCAATCAATACAGGCATCTCCTCATGTCTCCGAGTGACGTGGCATCCTCTAAGTGGCCGGTTCCAACCTTTCCCGCCAAAAGTGCCCATTGGGGGAGGTGGTCCGTCCTCTATTTAAGGAGATTGTTCCCCTCCTCCCACTTCTATTTCACATTCTCATTCTCGTCTCCTGAACTCGATCAGCTCCTCAACTTGACCATTCCTGAACTCGGCTTCCTTTGACCAACTCGGCTTCCCTTTCATTCCCTAATCTCTTTCAAGGTAATGGATTTTTGAATAACTAGTGAGGATTTCGGTAGCACGTCCCTTTGTATAGGAGACCTAGGTTTTGGAGGGTTCCCCAGGACATGGATGATTCCAGCCTAGAGATGCCGTTTACCCAAGGGAGAGGGACGTCTTCATCTTCTTCGAATACGGATAGGATGGAGTTCCAACCTGGGGCGACTGAGTCGCCGTCATCTTCCTTTGGGGACGACTCTGTTCGGGAAGGCTCTTTTGATTTCCTTGGGGTCGAGTCTAGTCCTGTACGGGCAACGGCCTCAGGAATTGATCCCGAGCCCGTTCTCATTTTTGGTTCTTACGGAGTTGGAGAACTTTTTAAACTCTACCCTCCACTCCCGAAATAAGCACAAAATCCTCTATTCCTTTGATCCCAAATTTCTTCCGTTCTACACTGATACTTTGGATGGGGGATTTCGATTCCCCATCCATACCTTCATAGAGTCTATTTTTCGCTTCATGGGTCTTCCTTCTTTTCACTTCACACCCAACATGGTATGGCAGATCATCACATTCTATCTTGTTGCCCTCAGAGTCGGGGTTACCGGGTCGGCCATTTTGTCTCGGCTCTTCCTCAACTTTTTTCATGTTAGTCAAAATAGAACTGGGTGGCTGAGCCAGGCTTCCTTCCCTTACCTCATGCTCGTGAAGAAAATTCTCGATGAGCACAAGAGGTGGAAGTCCAGGTTCCTTCTGGCAGAACGTAAAGACGGGCTTGCCTGGTCCTTCCAAAGTCGGTGGGTTGATAACCTGAACATCAAGGCCTTGAAGAGGCCCGAGATGACTAACACAGAGATGGAGGCTTATAACCTCTTGGTGGAGTGGAAGAAGACCTCGGAGGGAAAGAAAATGTTTCTCTGCAGGGACATTCTGATAGTGGAGGAGCTGGTGAACCACGACTTCGGTGGGTCCCAACCTTGCTATCTTCTTTTTCTCTCTTTTTTAAACTCAGGACAATCTTTAACCAACCTCTACCTTTCTCTTTGTTCTGCAGCTCCCGATAAGATAGTTTCCATGGCTGAACTAAAGGCGAAGAGGGCGACCAAGCGCCCAGCTTCCGAGCCAGCCCCTCAGGCTCCTTCTGTCGCTGATTCGAAATCTTAGGTTGAGGAGGCCTAAACTGAGTCGGCATCAAGGCGAGAGAAGAAGCTCCAGCTATGGCAGACGTCGTTGGTCCAAGGGCCAAACGTTTCAAGAGAACAACGCACAGGTCCCCGACGGGGGACGTTCCCACGCAATGCTACCGACCTTATTAGTACTGCACGCCGAGGACCTCCTTCCATGCTCCTGACTTTCATGCTCGCTCCCCAAGGACAGGGAGGACTACGCCAAGCAAGATCGGGTAGATTTCGCCCAACAGACGTATAACGATCTCTTTCGGGTGAATATCTCGCTTTTGTTTTCGTCTTTTTTTTTTCCCTAGATCCAGAGTGCTGATCTGGACTTATTGACCGCGTAGGTGGTGTCCAGATGTTCCGAGCTGGCCCACTACTACGAGGTGTCTGCCAAGACGGCCAACCAGATGAGGGCCGAGCTCCGAGCCTCCAAGTCAACGAAAGAAGAGGCCAAGTCCCAGCTTGCTGCTGCCCAGCTGAGGGTGGTCGGTCAAGAAAAGACCATCAAGGAGCTGGTGATAGCCCTAACTGCTCGGGATGACGAGATCAAGGGGCTCGATGAGAAAATGGGAGAGCTGGACAAGGGCTACCACGACCTTGACGAAATGCTGAAGTTGGCCAAGGTCGGCTTCTGTGCTCAAAAAGAGGTGATCAAGACGAAGCCTATCGAGAAGGGCTTCAATCTGGGCTACGAGATGGCCTTCAAGGAGATCTTAAAATTCGAAGAGGCCAACCTCAAAGCTTCATGGGAGAAAAGCTCTTGTCTGAGCTCTCCTTCACCGAGCTCATCCCTTGCCCAAACAGGTGGGTGGAAAAGGGGCGTGCTTTCACAGAGGAGGAAGAGCAGGCCTGGGAAGCGGCCGAGAAGGAAAGAGAGGTGGCAGAAGCCTCCTTGGACGAAGATGAGGTCGGCACCTCGGGGTCGTCTGAGCATACAAACTTTGCAGCTTAGAGTTTAGGAACTCGGAATTTGGGGTCCGTCCCGAGGTCCCTCCCTTTGCACTCCTCGTTCTAGTTTAGGAACTCGAACTCCGGGGGTCTGTCCCGGTGTCCAACCCTTTTGCACTTTTAATCAATGAATTTCTTTTTTCCTGACTTGGTATGCCTTTCATTTCTGTTGTCAAGTTTCGTTGAACTTTTAGCAGTGCTTTAGGATGAACCACTGAGTACCGACTTGACTTTATTGAATCAAAAAGATTGCAAGTTACAAGTCGGGTTACATGATTTCTTCAGAGTCTAATCCTCACGTTGTAGGCTTCCCAACTAGGGTTCCGTTTAGTCATTCTGCTGGCTTTCTAGGCTTTCCGAGTTGGGTTTCCTTTGTAGCCAATTCCTTGGCTTTCTAGGCTTCCCAAGTTGGGTTTCCTTTATAGCTAATCACGGGTAGTAGAATTTGAGGTCGTCCCCATTGAAGGTCCTCGACAGTGGGTGTCCATTGAGTCTGGAGATCTTATATGTCCCTCTAGCTAACATAGCGCTAACTCGATAGAGTCCTTCCGACATGTCTACGAGTTTTCCTCCAACTTGGTGAACTTCGAACTCGACCCTTCTGAGCACTAGGTTTTCGAGTCCGAGGTACCTTTTTCGGACTCCTTTGTTGAAGTGCCGAGATGCCTTTTGTTGGTAAGCTCGGGCTTTCATCAGTGCGGCTTCCCTTCTCTCTCATATGAGGTCGAGCTCTTCCCTTATTAGTGTGGATTCCTTTCAGAAAGGAAACCCATTACCCTTGGGCTCAGATGCTCGATCTCTACCGGGACCATCGCTTCCATCCCAAAAGCTAAGGCATATGGGGATTCTCCTGTGGACCTTTTTGGGGTTGTTTTGTACACCCATAGGGCTCCAAGGAGTTCCTCGACCTATCTTGCTTTCACTTTGGTTAGTCTTTCAGATAAAACCTTTTTTATTTCTTTGTTGACGGCCTCAACTTGGCTATTGGATTGTGGGTGTTTGATAGACCTCTGCCCGATACTATGCTACGAACAGAACTATGCGAAGCTTTTGCCTGTGAACTGGGTTCCCTTGTCCGAGATCAGAACTTGGGACACCCCAAACCGCCTGACCACCGACCTCCAGATAAAGTCTGCTATTGCTCGGCCAGTTATCTTCGACACTGTCTCGGCTTCGGTCCACTTCGTGAAGTATTCCACAGCCACTATTACAAATTTCCTCTGTCTCGTCGCCAGGGGGGAAGGGCCCAAGATGTCGATTCCCTATTGCTCAAACTGCCACGGAGCTTCTATTATAGTGAGCTCGGAGACGGGGGCCTGGATGAGGTCGACGGTTCGTTTACATCGCTCGCAGTGCTTCACAAGCTCGGTTGCGTCTTTGCGTAGAGTTGGTCGGTAGCACCCTTGTGTTAGGCATTTGTGGGGTAGGGTTCGGCTTCCATGGTGGTTCCCCCAGTCTCCTCCGTGTAGCTCGGCCAGTATGGCCAAGTCTTCTTCTCTGGCCATGCACTTGAGGAGAGGGGATGAGTATGCTCTCTTGTATAGGTCGTCATCGATCATTGCGAACTAGGGAGCCTTTCGTCTGACTTTGAGGATATCCTATGGGTCCTCGGGAAGAGTCCCATTAAGGATGTAAGCTCGGATGTCGTCCATCCAAGATGGCTTATATCTAAGGGGAGCGTCTCCGTCCTCGGGGTTGGTTCTGACCTAGGGCGACAACAACATCGGTGTAGTACCTGAGCTTGTTTGGCTTTTCTCCTGTTTGGGCGCAACGACTGAGGCGATCGGCCACCATATTTTGCCCCCTCTGGGAATTTGCTGCACTTGGAGTACAGGAAGTTCCCAAGCCTGTCTTTGAGCAGTTTCCAAGTATCCTTTCATAGCCTCCCTGACTTCACATAGGCCATTCATTTGTTCGACCACGAGTTTAGAGTCCGTATAAGCTTCAACTGTCGAGGCTCCCAGGTGCCTGACTAGCTGAAGTCCCGAGATGAGGGCTTCATATTCGGCCGAGTTGTTAGTGATTGTGAACTAGAGTTCGATTGCACAAGGTAACTCCCATCTCGTGGGAGTGATCAAGAGTATCCCTGCTCCTGCGCCCTTACGTTTAATGATCCGTTAGTGTAGATCTTCCATGGCTTGCCTTCTTTAACTTGGGCTTCCCAAGTTTCTGAGGTCGGGCCATCGAAAAACCGGCACTCCATTAGGAAGTCGGCTAAAGCTTGTGCCTTGATTGCGATTTTTGGCTTGTAACACAAATCATACTCGCTCAACTCGATCGACCATTTGATTAATCTTCCTGATAGTTCAGGTTTGTATTAGACATACCTTAAAGACTGTTCGGCTACTATTACAATAGGGTGTGCCTGAAGGTAAGGGCGAAGCTTCCTTGACGCATTCACTAGTGCTAGGGCCAGCTTTTCTATCCGTGGGTACTTGGTCTCGGCATCATATAACACTTTGTTTACAAAGTAAACTGGTATTTGCTTGCTTCCTTCTTCCCTGAGCAGGACTGCCGAGATGGCGTCGTCTAAGATGGCAAGGTAGACCAACAGCTCTTCCCCGACTTCGGTTTAGATAGGAGGGGCATTTCCCTGAGGTAACTTTTGAGCTCTTCGAAGACTTTTTGGCAAGTCGGGGTCCATTCCAATCCCGAGGTGGCACCTCTCAGCGTTTTAAAGATGGACAAGGTCCTTTCTGAGTCCCGAGAGATGAATCTCCCGAGTGCTGCTAGGCTCCCTATCAGCTTCTGGACTTCCTTTTTGGTGCGCGGGGTTCGCATGTCCAGGATGGCTTGGACCTTTACGCTTGGACCTTTACCTGGTTGGTCTCAATACCCCGACTTGTGATCATGTATCCCAGGAACTTTTCTGACTTCACTCCAAAGATGCACTTTGCCAAGTTGAGGGGTATGTTGGAACGTCTTTCCCAAGTCGGCAGTGTGGGTTACCGACTTCAGGGATTTGGCCAGCATGTCGTCCATATACATTTCCATTGTTTTTCCCAACAGCTGCTTGAAGGCCTCATTTGCCAATCTTTGGTAGGTAGCCCCGACATTCTTGAGTCTGAACGGCATGACCCTGTAGCAGTAGGTCTCACCCTCAGTGATGAAGGAAATCTTGACCCTATCTTCAGCACCATTTGAATTTAGTTGTTGCCAGAGAACACGTCCATGACGGACAAGAGCTCCTATATGGAGGTGGCGTCCACTAGTTGGTCAATTCAGGGTAGAGGGTAGTAGTCTTTTGGGCAAGCCTTGTTCAGATCGGTAAAATTGATAAATATCCTCCACTTTCCGTTTGCCTTTTTCACTATGATTATATTTTCCAATTAATCGGGGTACGGGACCTTCCTAATGAAGTCGACGCCAAGGAGTTTGCTTACCTTCTCGACAATGGCCTGATTCCTTTCGCGTGCAAAGCTTCTTTTCTTTTCTTTTTTTTTTTTTTGACAGGTCGGGCCTTAGGGTCGACCGAGAGCCGGTGCACTATGATGTTTGGATCGATCCCTGGCATGTCCTCGGGTCCCCAGGCGAAGACGTCCGAGTTCTTCCATAGGAACTGGATCAACTCTCCTCCGGTCGGCTCCTTCAACTCGGGCCCAATTTGGACAGTTCGATCCATGTTCCCTTCCTCCAGGGGGACGACATCTACCGCTCCCTTGATTCTAGGCTCTCGACTCGGTCCTGGGGGTCAAGGTATAGTGGGAAGGTTTATTGCCCTGTGCCCGCCTTTTGCTTGAGCGTGGCTTCGTAGCAGCATCGGGACTCCTTTTGAATTCTCTTTATCTGGCCTTTCTCGTTTGGAGTCGGAAACTTGAGGCCAAGGTAGCATGGAGCTATAATTATCTTTAGGTCCACCAGGATTGGTCTCCATATTATCCCGTTGTATGTCGAGTGGAGGTTTACCACTCGAAAGTCCGCAACTCGGGTCATTGTTCTGTTGGTACCTTCGTCCTCAAGGACTATCGGGAGAGATATATACCCATTAGGGAGCACGAAGTTCCCAATGAATCCGACCAGAGGGGTTTTGAAAGGTTTCAGGGCCTTATCCTTTAGCCCCATCTTCTTTAAAGCAGAGTAGTATTGGACATCGGCAGAGAAGCCATTGTCCATCAATATCTTGTCCACGTCAAATTCCCCAATGTGAAGGGTCAGGACTAGAGCATCGTCATGAGGGAAAGTGATTCCTGACCCATCCTCCTGGTGGAAACCGAATTCGGGATCCTCCCTGTGCCTTTTGTTCTTGTGTTGAGCCCGCGGAGATGCTGAGCTCGGGAAGGATGGGACGGTGCACAGGTGGAGAAGGAACGAACCCTCCCGAGATGACGTTGATCCTTGGTCTTTGCTTCCGTCCATCCTTCTTATACGACGTAGAGTGGGTCCTTTCTCGAGGACTTTGTGGCGACCTTTTCCGAGGTTGTGACTGGTCCGCCATAAACTTTTTTAGGGCTCCTTTCCTGATTAACTCTTCTATAGCGTCCCTGGGATAACGACAATTCTGTATCGTGTCCATGATCTTTATGATACAGTCAGTGGTGGGAGGTGTCTCGGTTGCCTCCTCAGAAGCGTTGCTTTTCCGGGTTCGTCTGGAGGAGGTTCTCTTCCCGAGACGCCATAAGTACCTTGGCTCGTGGGACATTTAGCGGTGTATGTTAGGGACAGGTGAAACCCTTCTTCCCTTTCTTCTCTTTCTTCCCTCCCGACTTGAGGAGAGCATCCTTTCTCCAAGTCGGGAATAGACGGAGTCCTGATCTCCCGACCTGGACTCTCCCTTTTTCAGGCTTCTGAAGCGGTTCTCAACGACCATTTCGGCTTCTACAGATACATGTTGGTTGATTTTTGCCAGGAGGGCAGTGTACATCAAGGGGCGCTTTAGACTCAGGTCATATGCCAGGCTCGAGTTCTCTAGTCCTTGGACCAGGGCTCGGCAGATGTCGGAGTCCTCCGCCTTCTCGATGTGCACGACCTCAGAGTTGAACCTCTAAACATAGCTCCTAAGGCTTTCACCCGATCTTTATTTTACCTCATAGAGGTGTTCAGAGGTCAAACGGATCCTTTGATTGTTGATGAACTTGGCAGTGAATGCCTTAGCCAGGGCCTCGAATGATTCGATAGATGTCGAGGGGAGCCCATTGAACCGTACCCGAGCTGGTCCCCTGAGCGAGGTCGGGAAGACCTTGCAAATGATGCCATCCGATGCCCCGCACAGGTTCATAGAGGTCCAGAAGGTCTAAATGTGATCGAAGGGGTCCCCTGTGTCGTCACGGGCATCTTGAACTTGTCATGCGGGACCTCCTGTTGATTTCGGGAGTGAAGGACGTCTCCATATTCAGTCCAACTTCATGCTTCGGGTCTCGAGGAGTCTCTTGATTATTTTGATGGGCTCCTCCACCCTTTCCTTCAACTCCAAGGTGAGGTTCGGAGTTGCCTCTACCCTTTTTAAGTCTTCTCGGGGATGGTTCCTGGCCGACCTTGAGTTCAGGAGACTTCTTAGGTCCTTCGCAGGAGTGATTGAGTAGAAATGAGCGTGGGTGGACTCCCCCTGTCCCTCTTACGGAGCCTTGTGTCAGTTCAGGTGATGCCTGAGGTCGTCTTGGGATACCGTCCTTTGTTGGTCCCGAAGAAGGAGACCAACTCGGGCTGAACATTAGGTCCTGTCCTGACCTGAGGTGGGGGCAACCTCTGGTTCAGCAAGTCGGTCATCGTTCTCATGATGGCCGTGGTGCGCTCCTCCATCTGAAGTCGTAGCTGGTTGAACATCCTAACGGTCACTACTGTGCTTTCTCCAGGTCCTGTCGCCTCATCCTCTCAGCCCATTTGAGGGACGAGGAGTCGGGACGGCCTTTGCTGGTCGTTGCTGTGAGCTTATTATGTCTGATCTCGAGTACTCTGGCGACTTCGTGTCATTGGACCTGGCCCCACGGTGCACACCAAACTGTTTGTGCCGAAGTCGGGAACCTTTGGTCCGAGTTTGGAAGTTGGGCCTGTGCTTCTTGGGCTCAGGCGGGGGTCTACTGGATTGGTTGATTTGGGCTTGGTGCTAACATGGAAACCTGCACAGACCATAAACAACAAGCTCGGTTAGTCGGGCCCGAGGTGAGATCCTCGGGGATCAACTCCGATGCCTAAGTTAGTCATTTTCAAGAGATGGAGATTAATAATTGAAATGACAGAGTTGGGATCCAAGGAGAGCTTACTTTTGTGGGTAATAAATGAGGATATTTATAGGATACTATTTACTATTTGCATATGGACACTTGTCATCACCTTAGAAGGTATGGGACTTAGCCATCCTTGGGATGCCATTTGGTCTTTTTTAATAGGCTCTTGGCTTAATGGTATTGGACCTCTTATTCGGCCATTAACCCATAGGATCATAAATATTTTGCACCAACAATGTTAATTATGTTCAACATATTAATATCAATAATTTCTTAGATTGTAGGTACAACGATAATCCCAAAATTTCTCAAAAGGATAGTCCAATAGAGACGGATTTTTCAAATCAAGTTTACTTAAAACGATATGAACAAACGATATCAGGAGTTCACTGCAAGTAAGATATTTGACGTCGACAAAGAAAATAAGGAAGCAGCAGGAAGCATAAAATAGAAATTAGAAGATGGCGAAACAAATCAAAAAGAAAAATAAACTGAAACTAAAAACATCAAAATGCATGTAGAAATATTTGCAATCAGACACCGACTCGATGCCGATTGTATTTGATCGTAAGACAAAAGGAAGAGTTATTTATAAATCCCCCATTTAATTTAATATGATACTTCACTCCCGTATTGAGTATATTCAACATTTCACTCCCCATTTCAAAATCAAAGAACATTTTGCTCAATGAAACCCTAAATGAGGCACTTTCCCTCATTTAAACAATGACCTCGATTCCCTCACCACCAACTCACATCTCTACCTCTCCACCTCCGGCGACCAAGATCAACCCCCCTCACCATCCTCCTCCTCTCCATCGTCCTTTGACTCTCAACTTCACCACCACCACCTGTGACATTTTCACACATCTTCAATCAAAGCATAATGACGAGACGAGGGAAAACCATCGAAGAAAAAGCAATTGAAGCTCCTCGTGTTGAACGGACACACCAAAGGTTGAAACGATGCGCGTAGAAGAAGAAGACTTCGACAACAGAGGCTTCAACGAGTATGGATGTCGCAAGTGAAACCCGAAGTAAAGAAGGAGAGAAATTAGGGACATTGGAGGAAGTCCAAGATATGCATGGGGCGTGCACATCGAAGGCGAGAAGGAGACTACCGGATTTGCAATGTAGGTACTCCATTGCTTTGTTCCATGGATAAATGAAGGAGTTGAGTGTTGTTATTTCCGATTTGTGTCACAGTAAGGTGAAAGCAACCCCTTTCTGTCATTTTCTGTTTACACCAAACTTGAGGATTAGTACACCTAGGTTGAACGCGATACTTTCTTGGTTTAGACTAAATCCCCCCGAAATAGTGATAGGTGTGGATGATACGTTTGTCGAAATGAAAAAGTCCTAAATTTCTGTGATTGTCCGATTGAGAGAGCAAAGAGTGCAGGTTAATTTGAAGGAATGTTGTGAGAGTTCTACATTTTCTAGGTTGTTTAATGATTCAGAGAAGAATTTCGAGCGGAAGTTGTTGTGGGATAAGTTAATTTTGTTAGCTAGCACCAATGATGAAGAGAAAGCGCATGACTTTGTTCGGTTATTTGTGTTGTATGTTTGCAATTGTATATTGTTTCCCAAATTGAGTCGGTACACATATAGTTCTATCTTTGCCTATGTTGATGATGTGGATCATCTTTGGGAATATGCTTGGGGCTCAGCTGTGTATGACCATTTGATAGCTTCGATTCCAAAGTTTAAACAAATGGAGACAAAGGCTTCGAAGAGAGGAAGAAAACAGGAAGGAGGTGCGTTGAGGTCAGCTTATTTGGAGGGATGTGTATTTGCTCTTTTGGTATGTTACCACTGATGGGTTCATTGTAGAGTTTCAGTTGAATGTCAATTTTTTATACGAGCACCAATTTTGCTAACTCTTTGTATCTCTTGTTGTTTATATGCTAGCTTTGGGCTTACAAGCACCTTGATGGTACAATATTGAAGCCGACCAAGATTGTGTGGTTGCCTTGGATGTTTCGATGGGAAGACAAAAAGGCCCCTTCAAATCCTGAGGCCACAAACAAGCTACTTGGTGAAGTAGTTCGTCATCAAATCCAAGAATTCGTTGCTTCAAGTGACGAGAAAACACTGCTGTAGGGAATAGATGTTCCTGAAGAACATGTTATGGTATGTTTCTCTCTTTTGAATTTTTGTACTAAAAATACGTATTTATATTCATTATTGTTGATTCTATTTGTTTTAAGTTTATCTATATATACTATAAAATGATATCCTGTACTGCAATTCAAATATGAAGTCCTTGAAAAGAAAAGTCATTTTCCTTCAGTTTTAGTTTGTTATACTGCAATCTGTTTTATATCCATTATTTACTTATCTTAACAGGAGACTAGACTTGTTAGGTATTTTGATTTGTTAAAGAAAGATTTTAATAGGGGACCAAAGTCAAAAATCATTCGAAGGAGAAGAAAAAAAAGAGAGAGGACAAAAAGGATGTCAACGAGGAGGAAAAGAAGAATGTGAAGGAGATTTATGTGACGGAGGACAATGTAATGGAGTACAGTGTGATGGAGGATGATATGAAGGGAATGGGAAGGGAGAGGGAAAAGGAAAGGGAAAGGGGAAAAAGAAGGGGAAGGAGAAAGAAAAGAATAAGGAGAGTGAACGGTTGGAAGCTAATTCCTTAATTAAGGAAACCTTGAGCATGCTTCAAGAAGACGACGAAGGTTCGTTAGAGAAAATGGAGTGGGTAGGAGAAGGTGAGGTCGAGGCTGAGAAAGGGGAGGTTGAGGCGGAGAAAGAGGGTGAGGGTATGGTTGAGAAGGAGGGTGAGGTAGGAAAAAATAGAAGAAAAAATGAATTCGCAAGTAAACAAGACAAGAGGAGAAACAGGGGAGAAACAGAGCTGTTTAGTGGTGAATTTCAGTTGAAAGAGGAAAGCGATAGGAGGTTGTTGCTACATGTTGTCAACGATGTTGATTAGAGGTAAATAATATCCTGTTTGATAATATATTATTATATTGATGGTGCTTTGTATGTGTATTGACGAAATGTAATACTTCAATCGTTTTTTGCATGCAATAGCGCTATACTTTGGGATCACCCGAATGAAGGCGAAGTTTCCTGCAAAGAAATGTTGTTGCTGCTACACAACTTTGCATTGAATGGAAACATTATCAATTGGTTTTTTACGGATGGTGTGTGAAGATAATGGATGTAGTTTTTTACGAACCGATTTGATGGTATGTGCCATCAATTTACTAATTGCGATGACATATTTCTTCCTTTCTTACTAACTGTTACACATGTTATTGAGCAGGGACATATAGCAAAACAAGTCAAAGTCAAAGCTGAACCGCTCCTTGAAATGTCAAATTGATCGTGTAGACAAGGGCACTTTCTTGAAGTCTCGATATGTGTTTTCCCCACTAATTTATCATGCAAAGTTGCATTGGTCTTTGTTAGTTGTGGATGTGGCTAAAAGGTTAATCAAGCATTACAATTCATTGTGGCAAAGAAATTTTCATGATTCATTGGGCCAAGCAGTGGTGAGCATTGAATTAATTAGTGCTTCTAATTCTGGTTTTGTTTCTTATATAGAAGCTGATGCTGCCTTGATTTTGGATTGTTGTTTGTCCAGGGAAAATTCATTCTCGACTGCATCAATGTTGTCTACAATATTGAGTTCCCCTCAAATGGAGTGCACATAGTTAAAGATCGTAGACAACAGGATGAGGGTGACGTTGATTGTGGTATTTGTTTATATGTGGGCCGGATGTTTTGCGAAAAGCGTGTGGCCACATTCAAGGACGATTAACATGCAGCTGAAGAGAGCGAAGTTGGCATTGTCTTTCTTGAAAGATTGCCACATTGTTTTCGTGTAACTGATCATCTGTAAAGAGCATTGATGCCGTTTAACTGATTTCATTTGTAAAGACTAGTGGTGTCGTTTCAAATGAACTTGTCAATTTAGATCAGTTCATATACTGCATTGTGTAGAATCTCTACTTCAATGTCAATCAAATGTACCTAACAGGTCTTAAGGTATACTGCATTTTTCATCAAGAGGCTATAGATTATTGTTTTATCGTATACTGTATTTTCATTAGAAGGCTATAGGTTGTTATTTAACGTATACTGCATTGCCAATTTTACTGTTATGAACTGATGAATTAGACATAATAAGTGATGTTTGTTGTCATCTAAACATTTAGTAAGTGATTAACGAGACATAATAAGTGATGAAACTATTGGTGTCTTTTGTTATGAACTAATGAACTAGACATAGAATTGTAGGTAACTTTTAATGTTTGTACTAATGACCTAATGAACTAATAAGCAAGTGATGATTTTACTCAAGTTATGAAGTTAACATCTACTAAACATTGTAACGACCCAATTTTTCATAACATATTAATATATAACAATACAAATGACGTCACTACCGCTGAGTCCCAACACCCCAGTTAGGCAAAAATTACTTAACCGATTTAGGTACAGAAATAAATAAAATCTGCTTAGACATAACTAGTAATACTATCAAATACAGCAAAAACTTCTTATTTATTACATATTTTACTTAGTTCACAAACCATAATACAGTAGATGCACATTAGCACCATAACCTATATCACACCTGCCCGTTGTCTCTAGCTCCTGAAAACATAGAGAAGAGAAAAACACAGAAAAATAGTAACCGTGAGCTATACGAGCTCAATAAAGTGTCGGTCCTCTTATCAGGGGTTAAACGAGAGAGGAAGATAAGAAAAGAAAAACGAAATGACCACTTAGGTCCTTTGTTCCAGCACTCTAGAACTTATCTTATCAATCTGACATTCAAAATTATCATCTTAAAATACAGTAAAGACAGACAATAGATACCCTCAGTGTTATAATTATGCCCTTGGCGAGACTTATTCAATTTCAACTTATCAAGCTTTATTCAGCTTAAGAAAAAGGGATATCTGCAAAAGGGGATCAGCCAAACCGGAGCACAAGGTCTCCTGCAGTGAGTTTTTCTCATACCAAAACGACCTCACAAGGTCAATGAAAGAATGTCATCACCAAGTCACTGTATAACACATACAACAGACACAACGCTCTTTGTGTTTGATACCGTGGAGTTATCTCACCAATTATGGATATACACTCCTTTCACTCACTCATTCTGTTTATACCAACAATCAAGGTATAACACAAACACACATCATCTTAACACGACATACAACAATTACAGTGAGTATTTTACATCAGTTACATTTAGTGACTACATTCATAGATTCCAATACTTATTATTATACTCACGGTATAATAATACGAATCGCCACACATAATAAATCTAAACGTTATCTTCTTATTGCAACTTCCTCACACACATGCTCAAATTGTCCTTTATATCTCAGCGAGCGGCGTCTCCAGGTCCTACAACATGATAGGATTCATATATTAATAAATTTGCTTATGAATGTTTGTTTGTACTTCGTGAAAAATCATCATATTGATATTATGAGGTGATTCTGAGCTTTGTAAAACCCTTTGATACTTATTTTGATTGTCCATGATGATGATTTTACATATTGAATATCATTAGAGGTATTTGTGAATATTTGGAGTTGTTTCGGGGTCAAAACGGTTCATTTTCAGATTCTGTCCAACATGACCCTTCGATGTATTTAAATCGATAACTTCTTGTATACAACTTCAAAAATTATTCCGTAAACTTTGACATAAATTAGACTTCATACTATTTCTATTGAATGAAAATTTATATCATAAAACCTTACCAATAATAGCAGTTAATTAGTTCAAGTTTATATTTTCTGCTAGTTCAAATAGTTTTTTACCTTACTTCACTAATTTGCTCATAACTCTCTATATACAACTCCAAATAATTATTTGTAAACTGTAATGAAAACTAGACTTTCATACCTTCACAGTGATATAAGTTTTGTCTCATAAGTCTTTCTATATAATTTTATATTAAGTCATAAATTCATCTCCATAATCAGTTTTTTAAAGATTGATATATCTACAAGTTATGATTTATAACTTAAGATTCTCAAATCCGAATCATGGTTTATTAACTTTTTTATAAACTAGACATGTGAGGATTTAACATATATTAATATCAAGATTTATCAAAGAGTGTATAATATTCCAAAAAATTTCTAATCAAAATGATTACCTTATGGTGAAGATTCCTCTTCTGCTTAAACTTCCCCTTCTTCTCTTCTCTTACTTAACTCTAACGTGAGATGTGTTTTGTTT
The DNA here is from genome assembly GCA_035668315.1 of Drosera spatulata. Lineage (NCBI taxonomy): Eukaryota > Viridiplantae > Streptophyta > Magnoliopsida > Caryophyllales > Droseraceae > Drosera > Drosera spatulata. The sequence continues at coordinate 139,072 of JAOVYX010000009.1, read as the reverse complement.
TGTGTTTGTATGAAATTTTCATGGAGAAGAGAGCTTGTATTTATAGAAAACTAAATCAATTAAAATAATTTAAGTGGAATATTAGTGGATATTTAGTGGGTATTTAGTGGACAATTAGTGGATATTAGTGGGTAATGAATTTAATTTAGGTGGAGTAGAAATTGACATAAAGGAAAATGAGTGTCAAAATTACGTTTTGGTCACTTTTGTATAAATACGGTATTTTCGTATTAATATCGTATTTCCCCATATATGCGTATTAAGGTTGTATTTCATCCATATTTTATATTCTTATCCTATTATATAGTCAAACAAGTGTTTAACCCCACAAAATAAATTATAACGTACGATAATCTACTATTAATGTTAATTATCATAAAACTAAATTTTATGAAATTTTTTGGGTCCTTACATTCTTCCCTCCTTTAAAGGTTTTGTCCTCGAAACCAGAGATAGAAAGGATTTATAAATTACCTTTAAACAGATGTGGATATTGCTTTCGCATTGTCTTCTCAACATCCCAAGTTGCCTATGAGGTTAAATGATTTGCCCATAAAACATTAACCAATGGTATTTTCTTATTCTTTAAGACCTTTTCTCAGCGATCGAGAATTTCTTGCAGCTCATACGACATATTCTCATTTATTATGATAGGGTCGTACTGTATGATATGGCTTGGGTCGGGCAAATACTTGAGAAGCATAGAGACATGGAACACGTTATGCACGGACGACAGGTTGGCAGGAAGTGCTAGTCTGTAAGCTACCTCCCCAACTCGCTCTAGAACCTCAAAAGATCCTATGTATCGTGGACTAAGTGTCCCTTTCTTTCGAAATCTCATTACACCTTTAGTAGGTGAGATCTTCAGGAACACATGATTCCCCACCTCAAACTCTAGAGGTCTTTGTCTCACATCGACGTAACTCTTCTGATGGCCTTGTGCAGCTTTCATCTATTCGTGAATCTGTTTCACCTTCTCGGCAAACTCTTGTACCATCTCTGGTCCTAGTTGGAACACATCCTGAATATCATTCCAGTATACCGATGTCCTACACTTTCTGCCATATAACGCCTCAAATGGTGCCATACCAATATTGGAATGGTAACTGTTGTTGTAGGTAAACTCGACAAAGGCAAATGATGATCCCAAGAGCTATGAAATCAAGGACACATGCACGCAACATATCTTCTAAGGTTTGTATTGTCCTCTCCGTTTGCCATCAGATGCAGGATGGAAGGCACGCAACATACCGAGAGCCTCTTGCAATCCTTGCCAGAATCGAGATTGAAACCTCGAGTCTCTGTTAGACACTATGGTGCTAGGAACTCCGTGGAGCCTTATGGTGGTCTTCACATATTCCTTGGCCAATCGATCAACACTCCATGTGTTTTTGGTTGGAAGAAAGTGTGCAGACTTCGTCAAACGGTCTACAATTTCCCAAATGGAGTTTAAACCCCTAATCGTGCTTGGAAGTCCAACTATGAAGTCCATGGATATTGCATCCCACTTCCATGTCGGTATCTCAAGAGGTTGTAGTAATCCACCTGATCTTTGATGTTCTATCTTTACCTGTTGGCAGACCAACACTTTTTGACAAACTCAGCAATCTCTCTTTTCATGTTGCTCCACCAGTAGTGGTTTCGTAGATCCTGGTACATCTTGTTACCTCCATGATGAACAATGATGAACAGAGTAGAGGCTTTGGTGTGCTTCCTCAAGAATTTTTGTCTTCAACACTTCATTATTGGGTATACAGAAACGATTCTGAAATCGTAGTGATCCATCCTCGTGAATCACAAATCCCGTTGTGATACCCTTTCGAACCTCTTCCCTCAGCTTTTGTAGTGCAACATCGTTCTCTTGAGCCTGCACTATCTCTTCATGAAGAGTAGGACGAACTTGCATATCTGCAAGTCTCCCACTAACTGACCTTGGTCGAACTTCAATTCCTAACTTGCGGAATTCATCAACCAGGGTGTCTTTCATAATTCTCAATAGGTGCAAGTTTCCCTCTGAATTTCGAACCTTTCTGCTTAGAGCATCGGCCACCACATTAGCCTTTCCTGGATGATACTGGATATCCAGATCGTAGTCTTTTAGTAGCTCTAACTAGCTCCGTTGTCTCATGTTGAGCTCTTTCTGAGTAAGATGTACTTCAAGCTCTTATGATCAGTAAAAACCTTACAAGATAATCCGTACAGAGAATGCCTCCAGATCTTAATGGCAAAAACCACCACAGCTAACTCCAAGTCATGCATTGGGTAGTTAAGCTCATATGGCTTCAGTTGTCTCGAAGCATAAGCTATTACTTTCCCGTAGTGCATGAGTACACACCCAAGTTCTTGCTTAGATGCATCGCTATACACACAGTATCCTTCCTCACCAGAAGGTAGTGTAAGCACAGAACCAGAAGTGAGACGAGTCTTGAGTTCCTGGAAAGCCTTCTTGCAGTTTTCGAACCAAATAAACTTCGTGTTCTTTCTCGTAAGATTAGACAATGACATGGCTATCTTAGAGAAATTCTCCACGAACCGACGATAGTAACCAGCTAACCCCAGGAAAATTCTGATCTCTGTCACATTAGTAGGTCTGGCCCATTTCCTCATAGCTTCAATCTTCTTCGGATCGACCTTAACACCATCTTCTGAGATCACAAGTCCTAAGAAGGCAACTTCTTTCAACCAGAATTCACATTTCTTGAGTTTACCATACAACTGGTTTTCTCTGAGGGTTCCCAAGGTGGTTCGAAGATGTCGTTCATGATCTTATGGAGTCTTGGAGTATATCAGTATGTCGTCAATGAACACGACAACAAACTGATCAAGATAAGATTTAAAGACCCTATGCATCAAATCCATAAACACAGTAGGTGCATTAGTGAGTCCGAATGGCATAACAACAAATTCATAATGACCGTACCGAGTTCGGAAAACTGTTTTTGGAATATCCATGGATTTGATACGCAATTCATGATAACCGGAACAAAGGTCTATCTTGGAGTAGACTATAGCCCCATGTAACTGGTCAAAAAGATCATCAATGCGAGGCAAAGGATACTGAGTTTTGATGACGATTTTGTTCAAATCCCGATAGTGAATACTTAGTCTCATACTCCCATCTTTCTTCTTAACGAAAAGCATAGGAGCCCCCCATGGTGAGACACTAGATCGGATATACCCTTTTTCAAGCAGATCCTCGAGCTGTGTTTTGAGCTCTTTCAGCTCTGCAAGTGCCATACGATAGGGCACTTTGGAAATAGGTGTTACGCCCGGCTCTAACTCAATAGAGAAGTCAACCTTTCTATTGGACGGCAATCCCGATATTTCCTCCGAAAAGACGTTTGGAAACTCATGCACAACTGAGATTTCGTACAATCCCTTACCATCCTTGGAAGGTACCTCTATGTGACATAAGTATCCCTGACAACCCTTCCTTAGAAGCTTGCTTGTTGTCATTGCGGATACTATTAGCACCTCAGGTCTTACCCCTTTCCCAAAGTATACAAACTTCCCTCCTTTATTACCTATTATTCTAACCAGCTTCTTCTCGCAATCTGTGGTGGCCCTATACTTTTCTAACCAACTCATACCAAGAATGACATCAAAATCTCGAAGATCGAACACAACAAGGTCTATAGGGAAATTTTCACCCCCTATCTCAATTGAGACATAAGACACGGAATGTCTGCAGCCCACAACGCTCCGGTTGGCAACCCAATGTATATCACACTAGGTATGGGTTCATATTTGATGCCGTGCCTTTCAAGAAAAGACTTGGCAACGAAAGAATGGGTAGCACCTGTGTCAAAAAGTGTGAAAGCTGGACAGGAGAAAAGTAGAAGATTATCAATCACCACAGCTCCGCTCTGCTGCGCTTCATGTGGGTTCATGTTGAATACTCTCCCTGCTGGTGGTTCAGGTTGGTTCCCAGCTTGCCTTGACGGTTGTGCAATCGACTAACCTATAGCTGCTGGCCCCTGAACTCTGTCTCTTGACATGTTCCCTTGTGGACAAAACCTTTTTCTGTGGCCTTGTCCACCATAGTTGTATCATGTCACAGGTGCGATACAGCAATCCTTTGCAACATGTCCGAATCTGCCACAGTTATCGCAAGTGACATCACCAGTAGAACAATTCTGATAACTCGCTCCACCTCTCTTAGATTGCCTCTGGTTGGACCATTGACCGTACTGTGGATTGTATGATTGGGTCCCCTAGTTTCCTCCTCCTTGTCCGACACTAAAAGTATTACCTGATGGCCCACCTCGTTGGTTAGATCGAGGTCTGCCAGACTGTTGAAATCTACCAGATTTGCTAGATCTTGCTTCATCTCGCTTTCTTTTCTTTCTGCAAAGAAAGCATCCTTCTCTGCCAAAGGCTGCTCCAAATTCACGGCCTTGTCATACATTTGTTGATATGAAACAAATGTATGGGTTAGTAAGCTTGTCTTGAGCCTCCAGCTAAGGCCCTTCAGAAACTTTTGTTTCTTTTCACCTTCCGAGCTGTTGAACGAAGGCACAAATCACAGCAACGTTGTGAACCTTGTTGCATATTATGTGACATTCATGTCTCCTTGCTCTAGAGAAGAGAACTCCGCTCTCATCCGGTCCCTTAGAGACTCAGGATAGTACCTATCGCGAATCAGCTCCTTCAACTGTTCTCAGTCAAAGCTAGGAAGTTCAGCTCATTCCGCGACCGTGGTCCACCAATTGTTGACCTCACCCTCAAGGTAATATACCCTGAACCTGACTTTCAGTTTGTCAGGACACCCTACAGCCTTATAGAGCTTTTTCATAACTCCGAACAGTTCTACAGAAGCGTCGGATCATCATCTCGTGTAAACTGTTTTGGACGGTATGCATTAAGCCTCTGGAAGTACTTCTCCGTGTCTGGTTCAGCAGATTCCTCTGCTCTCCTCCTGATCCTTAGAAGCTCTTCCATCATCACAAGTATAGGGTCAGCTGACGACTGTTTCTGGGGTTGTTCTCCCGCTGCTACTTCACGGATCCCTTCCTGTACCGCAAGATGAGCTCCCGTAGCATGGCCTACTGATTCCGTTGACCCTTCAGTTTGAATAGTCTCATTTTCAATGTGTGCCATCACCCTATAAGTTAAGCATTTGCAAAATGTCAATCCACATTATTTTCACGGGCATCACCATAATCCCAAGCATCGTTAATCATTATCCCTTAGTTATCTTTTTTTTATGGTCATTAATATGAAATAGAGATAACAAATTCCAATATTATTGCATACATGATGCATAGATAACCACACTAAATCAAGACTTATACAATTAATCACTCATACATATATTAATTTTTCATTGCATAGAGGTGTTATAAGTAGTAAAGACACACCACAACCTCAAATAGAGTACACACTTAAAGATCGTATCATATATTACAAATATTAATATAAACACATCCTTCACTACAATTCATCCTCCTCGGATTCACTTTCAGAGTTCTCCTCGGGTTCAAATACTTCATTAATAACTTTATCAGCCACCACTTCAAAGTTTACTATCCATCTGCCATTCTGATAATAAACTTCTTCATTAGACTTCATAGATTGTGACAGTGAGTCATATACCAACAGATTTGGATACCAACATTCCCAAAATATCATGTCAATATACTCCGAAAAGGAGGAGAAGATTGCCACCACTTGATATACTGGATGTCTTATATCATCATCAATCATTTTCAACTCCCAAATGTTTCTCTTTAGTTTGAGCAAATGCACCCTTATGCGCTCCCATATCCTTGTCCTACGGACTTCCTCATAAACATTCACCTGCTCGTATCCCTGACTTCTAGTCTTTATCATCCTTGACATAACACAAACTTATCTTAATAACATGCCCAAAAATAAAACCAAGCATAAGAAAGCTTAAATATTTCATTTAGTCCCCAAATTACACATAAAATATTTATTTAAACCTAAGTGGTTATATTTAGTCCTTAACCTAAACCTTGCTCTCATACCAATCTGTAACGCCCCAATTTTTCATAACATATTAATACATAATAATATTAATACATAATGACGTCACTGCTGCTGAGTCCCAACACCTCAGCTAGGTAAAAATTACTTAACCGGTTTAGGTACAGAAATAAATAAAATCCACTTAGACATAACCAGTAATATTATCAAATACGGCGAAAACCATAAACCATAATTCAGTAGATGCACATTAACACCATAACCTATACCACACCTGCCCGTCGTCTCTAGCTCCTGAAAACATAGAGAAGAGAAAAACACAAAAAAAATATTAACCGTGAGCTATACGAGCTCAATAACGTATCGGCCCCCTTACCACGGGTTACACGAGAGAGGAAGATAAGAAAAGAAAAGCGAAATGACCATTTAGGTCCTTTGTTCCAGCACTTTGGAACGTATCCTATCAATCCGGCATTCACAATTATCATCTTAAAATACAATAAAGACAGACAATAGATACCCTCAGTGTTATAATTGTGCCCTTGACGAGACTTATTCAATTTCAACTTATCAAGATTTATTTAGCTTTAGTTAAAGGGACATCTGCAAAAGGGGATCAACCAAACGGAGCCCAAGGTCTCCTGCAGTGAGTTTTCCCCATACCAAAATCACCTCACAAGGTCAATGAAACAATGTCACCACCAAATCACTGTATAACACATACGACAGACACAACGCTCTTTGTGTTTGATACCATGGAGTTATCTCACCAATTATAAATTTACACTCCTTTCACTCACTCATTCTCTTTATACCAACAATCAAGGTATAACACAAACACACATCATTTAATCACGGCACACAACAATTGTAGTGAGTATTTTACATCAGTTTCATTTAGTGACTACGTCCATAGATTCCAATGCATATTATTATACTCACGGTATAATAATACGCATCGTCACACACAATAAATCTAAACGTTACCTTCTTATTGCAAATTCCTCACATACGCGTTTTACTTGTCCTTTATATCTCAGCGAGTGGCGTCTCCAGGTCCTATAACATGATAGGATTCATATATTAATATATTCGCTTATGAATGTTTGTTCGTACTCCGTGAAAAATCATCATATTAATATTATGAGGTGATTCTGAGCTTTGTAAAAGCCTTTGATACTTATTTTGATTGCGCATAATGATGATTTTATACATTGAATATCATTAGCGGTATTTGTGAATATTTGGAGTTGTTTCGGGGTCAAAATGATTCATTTTCAGATTCTGTCCAACATGACCCTTCGATATATTTAAATCTATAACTTCTTGTATGAAATTTCAAAAATATTCGTCAAATTCTACATAAAATAGACTTCATAATATTTCCATTGAATTCCGGCATAAATCCTTACCAATAATAACAGTTAATTAGTTCAAGTTTATATTTTTTTCTAGTTCAAACAGTTTGACCTTACTTCACTAATTTGTTCATAACTCTATATATATAACTCCAAATAATTATTTATAAACTATTCTACAAACTAGACTTTCATACCTTTACATTGATATAAGGATTGTCTCATAATTCTTTCTATATAATTTTATATTAAGTCATAAAGTCATCTCCATAATCAGTTTTTTACAGATTGATATATCCGCACGTTTTGATTTATAACTTAAAATTCTAAACTTTGAATCATGATTTATTAAATTTTTTATAAACTAGACATGTGAGGATTTAACATATATTAATATCAAGATTTATCAAAGAGTGTATAATATTCCAAAAAATTTCTAATCAAAATGATTACCTTATGGTGAAGATTCCTCTTCTGCTTAAACTTCCCCTTCTTCTCTTCTCTTACTTAACTCTAACGTGAGATGTGTTTTGTTTTGTGTTTGTATGAAATTTTCATGGAGAAGAGAGCTTGTATTTATAGAAAACTAAATCAATTAAAATAATTTAAGTGGAATATTAGTGGATATTTAGTGGGTATTTAGTGGACAATTAGTGGATATTAGTGGATAATTAATTTAATTTAGGTGGAGTAGAAATTGACATAAAGGAAAATGAGTGCCAAAATTAGGGTTTGGTCATTTTCGTATAAATACGATATTTTCGTAGTAATATCGTATTTCTCCATATTTACGTATTAAGGTTGTATTTCATTCATATTTTACATTCTTTCCCTAGTATATAGTAAAACAAGCCTTTAACCCCGCAAAATAAATTATAACGTACGATAATTTACTATTAATGTTAATTATCATAAAACTAAATTTTATGAAATTTTTCGGGTCCTTACAAACATGTTATGGAATCCTCAAGTTATGAAGGACGTAACTTATGCATATAAACATCTACTAAACATGTTATGAACCTTGACAAGTCTTCAAGTGAATGAGTTATGAACCTAAACATGGGTAACATCTACTAAACATGTGTAAGATCTACTAACCACGCATTAAAATGATGTGTAACATGACCGTCAGTATTTTTTATGAACCTAAAATTAGTTTTTTTGTGAGCTTAAAATTAATGCATGTTGTGTATAGTAATCTTTATAATAATCAAGGTTAATCATGAAAATTATAATTTATACTGCAACATCCTTAAATCTCACTTCTTATCGAATATCATTGACTCTCAATAGATTAAAACAATACAACAATACAATACAACAAGAGGTTATTCTCCAATATGATTCTGGCATGTTCTTCTATTATGACTGCTTCTTTTACATCGTGAATATTTTACTGGATGCAACATGAGCTGTGACGGAATTCTTCTTGTCATGCGGTGTCCGAACTGTGTATGAACATTTGGAGGGATTATTGGCATTTCGTTACGGTTGGGTTGGAATTCATGTATGAGCGGTTGGTTAGGCATTGGATTCATGATCTCCTTATAAGTATTCCTGTAACTCTGGATGGTGAAGTAGCTATCGCAATAGCTATGCAAGCTTCACCTTTCGCCTCAATACATGCACACGCATGTTTACAAGGGATTCCATTAACCTGCCATCCTCTGCAACTGCAACTCTTAGCCATCAAGTCCATGTCATGGGTTTTTTCTTTATCAACCACCTCAAATGTTGTATGACTAGCACAAACAAGGCTCAGTTCATGACTCCCTTTATATGCTTCGATCATTTCTTTTTGTTGCGCTGGGCACAACACCAGGTGTTCATCTAGACTCCATTCTCGTCTTTCGCACATGAGCTTCATGATTTGCACATAATCTTATCTACCATTGCTGTGATCGTTAGGTGACTAGTATCTCGAATCAAGCTATTGAAGTCATTATACCCCAACGATAACCACGAAACAAAGCATTTGACCAGCACTCTGGATTCGAGTTAACAATGAACTCTTGAGCATTTGGCATCGCAGTACAAATCTTGTCCAGGTTCATCTTAAATTCATCCATTGTCATTGCATATGCATAATTCTTGAAAACAACCAAGCTTTCTTGTGCAGTGTGGATACTTTGTAAGTACCGGCAATGAATACAAACCAATCAAGAAGCATATCTCCAAATTCATCAACTACAAAGATCTGTATGAAATAAAATAGAAATTCAACCTCTTTCTTGAAGTTATCAACAAGGTGACGAAGACAATACGAATGATGAGCACCAAAAAAGCACAATGGAATGGCTCAGAGAAGTCCACTGTGACGACCGAAGAAGAATACATATCGTAGCCAATCTCCACCATTGAAGGGGGACAGTGCATTCACTAGTTGCTTGCAGAACCATTCCCAGTTTTTATTGTTTTCGACACTAACAACACCAAAGGCTATCGAAAATATCCCACCATCTACATCTTTAGCTGTAGCACTCAAGAGACAGCCTCGATACCTACTTTTGAGGAACGTTCTATCAAGAAAAATAGCAGGTCTATGGCTACTCACGAAACCGATCAAGCATGCTTTAAAACAAATGAACAGACACTTGAACTACGAAGTAGCTATTTCGAGTTCGTACTCCGCTAGGCTTCTTGGATTAGTGACCTTTAAGGTATGGCAATACCATCTAAGCTGATCATACGAGCATCTAGCCTTACCATGGATTTCACCCAATGCAACTTCTTTACAACGCCATGCATGATAATATTGAAGCTGAACACCATAATTTTGTTTAATATCGACCACAATCTCAACCGGCCTATAGCTAGGAGTCTATCTCAACTTCCTCTTCACAATATTTGAAACCCACGACGACTTTGCTTTAGGATGTCCTCTGCTAGAAAAACCAATCTCACAACGATGTGTTAGATTACAACGATATACAGAGAACTCTCCTGATCGCTTGGACCTTGAAGCATACACACGCCATTTACAAGCCTCGTTCGGACAAATAACAATTACCTTCTCGCTATCATTTTTTTTGAAGATGAAATCACGGTTTATCCGAATCACATAGTTTCTAACGGCGATCCTAAACTCCTCGACATCACTAAAGATCTGACCTTCTCCTCGAATACAATCAGGCCAAGTGTCAATAGAAATGTTCTCACTGCTTGGAGCAATAAGTGCAGCTTCACTGTCGTCACGTGAAGCCCTGCGAATCACAAAGAACAATTGAAATTAAATAATTAGGCACATTATCTATAATGCAACACTATTAAGTTTATATATAAGATATCTTATTTATACTGCATATGCTTTGTTATGTACTGTAATATACCAGATCTTTATTTTCTTTCTCCTTTTCAAGTCTCATATGCTATTACTTAAAAAAATCTATACTACAACACGTCTAATGTGATTGTGAGATTTTTAACTTATACTTTTGATGCTTATGTCAATACAGTAATACACAATATCTATACCGTGATTATCCTATTAAACTACCAAGGAAAACTCAAGCTATCAAACTCAATCACGAAAACAACTCAGAAATTAACTCCTTTTCCATTACTTCGTACCTTGTTTCTTGATGAACGTTGGACGAAGACACCCTTGTAAGGGGAGTGAGGGGAGAATTTGTCTTCTTTAAACCCACCATTTCAATAATTCCCTTATTTGCACATTGGTGAACACAGCACATCTTGGTCACGTCTCCATCATCCTTGAGCGTGATATGAGCTTGAAGTTACGGTGCAAGATCCTTCAATGTGATCGACAATGGGATGATGTGAGGGCATTTGTTCATGAGTTGTTCATATACATCTACAAGGCTCATCGATTTGTGTACATTGATGGAAAGACATTCTTCTATCGACAAAGAGCAACAAGCTCAATGTCGAGAGGAATCAGAGTCTCTAATTCACTCATCTTCAACAAAAACCCAAACACAAACTGATTCAAGCGATTAAAGAGCAACAAACTAAATGAATTCGCATCACTGACTACTGCATTTTCATGCAACAAGCTCAATGAATTCGCCAACAGAAAGCTTCATGGACATGCATACCTCCATGGACATGGATTGAATTGAAGTGATACTGCATTCAAGGAGGAAGAGGAGTGAGGTTGGTGAGGGGAATTGAAGAAGGAAGAGGTGCGAACTGGGGAAATTTTTTTGTTGGTATCCGAAAAATGTGGGTTTTGGGTCAATGATGGGATTGAGGGCACTGTTTTGTGCAAATCAGGGAGTAAAATGCAAAGAAGGGAGTGAGGTATGATTAGAATCAGTAAGGGGAGTATGGTGTATGGGAAAGATAAGAGGGGGATTTCAGTGCAATTTAGCGAAGACAAAAAGTGGGAGAGAAAATGAAGATGGACAAGTATTGAAAAGAGAGATCTCAAGGAGGAAAAACTAATGAAAGTGGATACCCTATATCATACGTTATCGTGCAAACACACCAGTTTTAATGCATTCTTAATCTCATTCTCAAAACTTTGATTACTTGTCATGATTGTGTCCCGTGTTTTTCATATTCGTAGTATTTAGCTATGTTACACAATATTGCTTGAACATGTTTTTCAATTAAATTAGAACAATTTAATCATCATTGATCGTATTTTACTATTAATATGTGTTTCTTTCAAAAATAGAAAAACAATCGCGCAGCACCCGGGATAATAAACTAGTATATGAATTAAAGAAGAAAAATAAAAGAATGTCAATGTAAATATTTTTTCTTATGGTTGTGTTAGTTTTAGGGATTAAAATGGTGGGATGGGACTAATAGTCCCGCCTTGTCCCTTATTCCAAGTTTGTTTTATCTTTCTTTGCTCTTTTCTTTTCTGTTCTTTTCTTTTGGAGAAATGTTTTGTCTTTCTATAACTCAAGACGATGGGACATTTAGTCCTACCAACTAACTTAATCCCCCCATTTTGGAACAAATAAGTAAGGGAGAAGAGGTGAAATAAATAGTCCCATAAATCTAAACTATTTGTAAAGGAAATAGTCCAACTTGTGAAATCTGTCGGGTTAGGAATGGTTAGCGAGATAACCAAAAAATATTCTTTAAATTTTAATGTTAATCAGTGTAGTGCACGTGCTTGAATAATCATATTAGAATTAAACAATATTTATAGTGAAAAAAATTAGTGAAAATTCTCAATAGCAATATATTTAGATCTTATTTCTATTAATTATCCATCAGTGTCTTTTTTAAAATTTTTTTTAATAAGGTCAATTTTAAATTTTATGTGATTGCAATCACATAAAATACCCTTATGTTTAAAATCCTGAACATTTCATCTCTTCCCACAATTAAAATACCCTAGTAATACTCATAAATCTTTAATCATCTCTATTCCCTTTCAATCAACTCTGCCTCCTCCTCCTATTCCCCAGTTTTCCTTCATCATCATCTTCAACCACACAAACGCCTAACACCTATAACCATTAGTGACTTCGCTTCTTGTCCTCCCTGCCTCTCTCGGCCCAAAAACAATGTGGATGATAAAAGGCGACGAGGAGGATGGAAGCATGTGAAGGTGACGAGGGTGAAAGGAGAGAGAGCAGGGCGAAGCGATGGAGACGGTGGCGTGGTCAGAGTGAAGTGATCGCGGTGGATGAACGGCAAGAAGGAGAACTATTGTATAGATCAATTTACACCTACCAGATTCTTTTTGTTAGTCCAATATGACTTTCGCAGTTTTGGCTTGGGGACACTTCCATTGTGTCCTGATGTGATTAACTTAATGACTGATTCAGATTGTAGTTTGAAATGGCAATTGATAACCTATTGTGGAATGAAAGAAGATATATTTTGATGTATGACGGCAACATATCTCTATTTCATGAGGCACTGTTCTAAGCATAGTTCGGCATGTACTATTTGGGATGCACGGGTCGAGTGTATTATCTTAGAGATGTTAGTGTGGGATACATTATTCGGGATGCACTGTTCGAATGCAGTATCTTGTTGTGTGTGGCACTGGTTAGGACACACTATACGATGCACAATCCGACGATAACGATGATGATGTTGGGGAATATATATTAAGGTTAGGTTAATGAGAGATAGTAATTGCAATTTGATTTGAAATAAATATGTTACCAGTATTAGTAGATATGAGTGGATATTAAGTTTTCTTAATTTATTTACAAGGGTAGTTAATACTTGGTAAATTGATTGATAAAAAAATCTCATATATCACTTATCGGTAAATAAATTTAGTATTGAGAATCTATTGGTAATTCTCTCAAAAAGTTATATATTTATGTCATATTTTGAATTTACATATTGTGTTATAGAACCAAAACCCAATTCAAACGTTACAGCTTTTGGATATAAGATATGATACTTTTCTTCTACATTTCAACATGATCAAAAAATTGGTTTAAGCATTACGATTTACATGCATTTTTTATGTTTATATATTAATAACATAGTAGTACTCAATCTCGATTATATGGATGGAAGAATCTGACGTAAATATTGATTTAAAAAATTAGAGATAATTCCCTATAGGTGCACTTTTTCAAACTTATTTCTCTTCTAATACAACCTAAGATTTTTATTCCCTACAAGTACACTTAAAATAATCGATTTTAATGTTGATTATCTCATATTTCTATCGCACACTTATTTTCTTCTTGATTGAGGATCTACAAATAGCTTAAATATTGTGCGTATATCATTAATTTATTTTACTTTTCGCAATTGAGCTAGAAAGAGCTAGAAAAACTACCAATGATCCTCAGGCAGGGTTGATGCAAATCTAAACAAATACTCTAACAAACATAAGCACTAGCATAAAAACGTTAAAAACAAAATGTTCATATTTGTTATCCCCTTTGGTAAAGGCTAAGCCCCACTATTTTTTTTTCTTTTTTTTTTTTTTTTTAGTGTTTTTCTTCCTTGGTTCAAAGATTCCCCCTTACCCTGTAGATCTAGGGTTTCTGGGGCTGAGGAAATCTTAGACTCTTACACTCCGATATCCTTCTCATCAACCGTTGTGTCATGAGCATCATCATTCTCAGACTTCAAATCATCAGATCTAGCATCCCCACCTTCTCCCTTCTCTTGTTCCTTCTCTTTCCCCTCTCCAATCTCAATCTCCAGTTGACTTACTGGAATCTCAGGAACAGATTCTTCAACCTGAGCCGAGTCATTTGTCACCTCAATGTTACTCTTTTGCGTCGACCCTTTGGAGGATGGATCATGAGACCTGAGTGGTGTTGCATCCAGAGCTTTGGGAATTTTGGGATTCGGAAGGCTTTGGATCTTCTGGTTTTTGTAGTGCTCGTCTTTGATATTGTCTCTTTGGTGGTGGTTGGTCAAAAGCTAGGGTTTCGGATGATTGGGTTTTTCCTTTGGTTCGCACCATGTTTGTTGCTGAGATGGGGGTGTTTGAATTGAGAGGATTTGAAATGGGTTTGGTTTGATTATGATTATGATGAACCAGATCTGGAAATGAATCGGTATATGTGGAATACGGGGGGTTGTGTAAGTGGAGGAGTGGGAAGTTATGATGGCATGCAAAGAGATTTGTGGGAAGTTGAGAAAATCTTGCATGTCATCTTAGTGGGCGACTTTGGTGGTGGATAGATAAAAATGGGACAGTTATGTATTGAGTGGTGGTAGTGGAACAGTTTTTGTACAGGGATTGGCTCATTGATGTGGAGAGCACAAATCAGAAAAATAATCATCTCAAATAATAACTGCACACCCACCAAATCTTAACAAATATTCAACATCAGATTTTTATGCAACATTATGCCATGATCATATATACATATCACACAAGGAAATTACAATCACTCAATTTGGCTTTCTTGGTCCCTCCTAGTCACAAATAGCACAAATTTTCACCAAAAATCGATGTCATCCAGAGGTAGAAAACAATTCTCATCTAGTTGAATTTGATCATACCTAACTCTTGTCTAAGTTTTTCAAACCTATCTCTTCTAAATGATTTAGTGAAGATATCTGCTAGTTGATTTTCTGTTTCACAATACTCTAATTTAATATTTTCCTTCTCATAGTGATCTCTTAGGAAGTGATGTCTGACATCTATGTTTAGTCTTACAATGCATTACTGGATTTTGAGTTACACTGATAGCACTCGAATTATCACACAGGATTGGCACACACCCATTCTTGATTCCAAAATCATTTAACTATTGCTTAAGCCACAGAATTTGAGCATAACATAAACCAGCCGCTATGTATTCAGCCTCTGCAGTAGACAACGCAAAACAGTTTTGTTTCTTTAAGCACCATGAAATCAAGCATGTATCGATTTTATGGCATGTACCGAATGTGCTTTTCCTGTCAACTAAGTAACTAGAAAAATCTACATCAGTATACCCTACAAGATTAAAGCTTGCTCCTTTAGGGTACCATAAACCTAACTTTTGTTTTTCATTTAAGTATTTTAAGATCCTTTTCACTGCTTTTAAGTGTGACTCCTTAGGATTAGCTTGAAACCAAGCACACAGGCACACACTAAAAGCGATGTCAGGTCTACTTGCTATTAAATATAAAAGAGATCCAATCATACCTCTGTACTCCCTCTGATCCAAACTCTTTCGTGTGGAATCCTCATCCAGTTTGCAAGCAGTTGGAATTAGGGTATCACTTGACTTGGCATCCTCCATTTTATATGTCTTCAACAACTCAACAAGACACATATGTTGATGAATCGGTATGCCTTGGTCAGATTGTTGAATCTGGAGTCCAAGGAAGAAATTGAGCTCCCCCAACATGCTCATCTCGAATTGACCAGTCATCAACTTGAAAAACTCCTTGAACAGAGATTCATTAGTATCACCAAAAATAATATCATCTACATAGATCTGGACCACTAATAAGTCTTGGTTCTTGTTTTGATAAACAAGGTTTTATCCAATTCTCCTTTTCTGAAACCATTGGAAACCAAAAAATCAGACAACTTCTCATACTAGGCTTTGGGAGCCTGTCTTAGACCATAAAGTGTTTTGTCTAATTTATACACATGATTAGGTAAGGATAGAACTTCAAAACCAAGTGATTGTTCTATATACACCTCCTCTTTTGAATTACCATTCAAAATGCACTTGTCACGTCCATTTGATAAAGTTTAAAATCCATGTATGCAGCAAATGCAATTAATAGTCTTATAGCTTCAAGTCCAGCCAGTGGTGCAAAAGTTTCCTCATAATCTATCCCTTCTTCTTGACTATATCCTTTTGCTACCAATCTACCTTTGTTGCTAAACACTACACCAAAGTCATCAAGTTTGTTCCTAAACATCGATTTGGTGCCTATTACAGGGTGGTCATTAGGCATTGATACCAAACGTCATATTTTGTTTTTCTCGAATTGATTGAGCTCTTCTTGCATTGCATAAATCCAATCATTGTCATTCAATGCATTAGAAACATCATGAGGTTCATTCAAAGAGAGGAAAGCTAAGAATGAGAAAACATTGATATGCTTTATTGATGATGATGCCTTAGATCTTGTTTGTATTCTTTTGTTCAGGTCTCCTATCACTTGAGTCAGTGGATGTGAACTTTTGTACTTTTAGTTATTGGGAACCCGTTCATCGAAAGGAACCGATTCTATCTGTTGTTGATCTTCATCAAATAATCTTGATAGTGACCAGTCTTTAATGACTTTTTCACTCCATTGGCTTGTGATCTTTTCTGAGATTTGCAGCTAGATCTTTGTCGTCGTCATCTTGCATAGATTTAGAGAGTGAATCAACTTCATCGAATAACACATGGATACTTTCTTCAACACACATAATCCTCTTATTGTAAACTTTATAAGCCTATTATGTGGTGAATATCCAACTAAAACAGCCTCATCACTTTTAGCATCGAATTTCCTAGGTTATCTTTGCCATTATTTAGCACATAACATGTACATCCAAATCTTCTTAAGTGTGCTATATTAGGTTTTCTACCAAAGATAAGTTCATAGGGGATCTTTTTAAGAATCGGCCTAATCAAGGTTCTGTTAAGGATATATGCACCTGCATTGACAGCTTCTGCCCAAAATTTTTTTGGTAGATTGCTGTCCAGTAGCATTGTCCTTGCCATCTCTTCTAAGGACCAGTTCTTGCGTTTCACCACCCCATTTTGCTGTGGTATATGGGGCAGAGAAGTTGTGTTCCACTCCATTTTTCCTGCAGAAGACAATAGAAGCAACATTATCAAACTCAGTTCCATGGTCTGTTCTAATAGACACTAGTTTGCACTCAAGTTGATTTTCAACCTTCCGAATGAAACTTTCAAACTCATCAAAAGTGTCACTCTTGTTAGCTAAAAAGATATCCCAAGTGTATCTAGAGAAATCATCCACAATAACAAAAACAAACCTTTTTCCATCTCTACTTCTTACTCTCATAGGACCACAAAGATCCATGTGAATGAGTTCTAGCGGTTTTGATATACTTATCACTCCTTTGGTCTTAAATGAGGACTTGGCATGTTTACCTTTTGCACACAATCCACATAACCTTTCACTTTCATACCTCATGGAAGGAAGAGCTTCTACCAGATTCAATGAGTTGAGTTTGTTGAGCAAATGGTAGCTAGCATGTCCATATTTATTCAATAGAAGTGGAGTATCATCTTGCACACTTAGGCAGCTGAGTTTCTTCTTGGGATCTCAATGAGAGAGATCTTGTATATGTTCTTGACCCGATTCTCTTGTAGTAGCACAGTTCCTGTATTCACACTCTTGATAGCACAGTGAGTCTTATTAAATTTCACAACATTTTCATTGTCACATAGTTGAGAGATACTTAGTAAATTGTGCTTCTAACCTTTGATATAGAGGACATTGTCTATGGAGTATTGAAGTGTTAACCCTATCTTAATAGAACTAGCAATTAGTCCTTTATCATTGTTATCAAAGGTAACACTCCTTCCATCCGAGGTTTCCAATGAGAGGAACAATGATTTTTCTCCTGTCATGTGGCGTGAGCACCTGCTGTCCAAGTACCAAGTGCTACTTTTTCTCACTTGAGCCTGCAAATATGTTTAGTTTGTTGATTTAGGAACCCACAGTTCATTGGATCCCTTCTTCCTAGAATTCCAATATTTTGGTGTTGGAAGAACTATACAACTTGCTTTCTTTGCCACTAAAATGTTAGTCTCAATAGTTTTAAGGATTTTTGCACATTCATTGGCAACATGTCCTTTACTATCACACATCATGAAATACGGTCACCAGGGAAGTCAATATATTTTTTTCACTCCCAAGGTTTCCTTCTAACAGCATCTTTTGGTGGCATTCCTAGTGCGCAAGTATTTGTTTGTCTAGCAGTTTGGTAAGATCTAGTCTACCTCCAAGGAATCCAATGAATATTTCTTTCTCTCTATTGACACTTGGTGGTTTCAAGAATAATTCACTACTTTCACTTGTAGGTATATCAATTTTAACATGCTTGTCTCCGGTGCTCATTTCTTTAACAAATCTGTACTTCATTTCTAGTATGCTAAGCTTGATGGATTGGTTCCTTATAATAGACCGCAACACAATGTTCTTGTTTTTTACTTCTTATATCAAGTTTCAGAAAACCATTTGTAGTAATAAGTTCATCATTCTTTTGTTTCAGCCTCCTATAATTCACTCTTAACTCAACAAGATTTTCATCACGAATATTTTTTACAGACAAGAATTTTTCATGCGTTTCAATAAAGGCACTAAAGATCTCAATTATACTATCCTTAGGCAGAATATGTATATCACGTTTCAATGAGTTGAAATCAATATCTACCTCTTCAACCAGATCACCATCTTCACCCTTCAATGCCATCAAACACTCCTCCTTGGCATTGTTGTCCTCATTTTCTCTTTCTTCAATTTCATCTTCACTTTCTGAGTTGATTTCATCCCAAGTCTCACAGACGACCATCATGGCTTTCTTAACGTCAGTCTTTGAGAATCTTGCCTTCTTTGCCTTTGGTGTGTCTAGCTTCTACAAGGGGTATTCCTATTGAAAGTGCCCTATTTCTTCATATTTGAAACATTGATTAGCATTTGATTTAGATGTGAAACCCTTTGGTTTGATTTTAGAAAACTTTCCCTTTCTCCCTTTAAAGTTTTTAGCAAACTTAAGGTACTTCCTGGTTAAGAAGACAAGATTAACTTCATCAGGCAGTGAAGACTCAGGTTTAGCAACATGAGTTTGTTCAACCCTGAGAGCCAATCCTTTTCCCTTTTCTGCAGCTTCAATTGCATCATGGCGTTGAAGAAAATTCTGGAAGAACAGTGAGCCAATCAGATCATCAATCTTTATCACTTTTAGATCTTTGGCTTCCTGTATTACAGTGACCTTCGGCTCCCATGATCTTGGCAAACTTCTCAAAAAAATCTCTCTCACCTAGTTTTCCATGCAGACAGCTTGTCCAAAGAATCTAGCCCATTCACAATGTCAATAAATCTAATGTATATTTCCAAGATAGACTCATCTTTCTTCATGTTGAACAATTCATACTTTGAGTTCAAAGGATCAATTTCAGAACGTTTTACCTGATTGGTACCTTCATATGTGACTTGTAGTTTATCCCACATCTCCTTAGCAGATTTGTATGCTGAGACTCTGTTATATTAATTTGTGGACGGTCCCGATATGAGTAGTTTCTTAGTTTTGGCATTCTTTTCCATTTTGCTGAAGTTGGTTTCATCCCATCTTTCTTCAGGCTTGACCATTGTCTCAACTTTGTCATTCTTGTACTCAATCTTTAGTGGACTAGATCTTATGATCTGCCAGAGTTGAAAATCTTCAGCTTGTATATATGTTTCCATTCGCTCCTTCCAGTATGAGTAGTAACTGCCATCGAAAAGAGATGGCCTTTGAGATGAAAGACCCTCTCTTAATTCCTGTGAAGACATGCTAATCTTCTTCTCACGTGGTTAGCGTTTAAGAAGTCAGGCTCTGATACCAATTGTTAGTTCCCAATCACAGAAATACTCAAGAGGAGTAGGGGGGGATGAATTGAGGATTTTAAGTTTTTAACGTTTTTCCACAGACAATGCACTGAAATTATAATATACCAGCTCTTTCTAATGAATCGGTTCAAGGTTAATACAAATTTTAGTTTTGCAATTTTAGTTTGGCACACACTATTCGGGATGCACGGTTCGAGTGCACTGTCCTGGAGATGTTAGTGTGGGACGCACTATTCGGGATGCACTATTCGAATGCAGTGTCTTGTTGTGTGTGGCAATGGTTGGGACACACTGTAAGATCCACAGATACAACCTAGAAGTAGGGTGAATAGGTTGTTTCAAATTTTTTCAGTGTAATGTAGCGGAATGATGAATTTCAACACACTGATGTTCATTGCAGACTACTAAGATGGTCTGTAGCATAGACTTAAACTTTGAGAGTTTGTCTCTGTTTGCTGTTACGATTGATTCCTAACAGTTTTAATAACTCAAAACAAAGACAAGCAAATAGAGAACACAGGATTTATACTGGTTCAGACACTCGTTAGCAACTGATAATCGAGAGATTAGTCCAGTCTTCCCTTGATGACCAGTTTAGTGAATCCAAGAGGTGAGTTCACTATCTTTTTGTTTTTGGCTTACAAGACAACCCCTTTACAAGGTAGCTAACTTGTCAAAGGCGAAGAACCTAGATCATTTGCACAGATCCTTCACTGAACTTGACCTGATGTCGACAGCTTGTCACATGTCACTCTTTCAAAGATGTTAATAGCTCACCTCTTTCTGATCCTCGTACTGTTACTGCATACCTTAAATCTTCGGTGTGATCAATCCTCAGACCTCTGCTGCACTCCAGTTTGCTGTAACTTAGTTTGCACTCAATATCGTTGAGACCTCGTTTGCACCGTCTTTGCTGCAACCTTGTCTGCACCCAGATCTGATGTAATCCATGCATTGCTATGTTCGCCCTTGTCTGCAAGATTAATCCCAAATCATTAAGCATTTGCAGATCTTTTGTTATCCATGCATGTCTTAGCTGCTTAACCGAAATTCTCTGTAGTAGTCTGCATCTGATGCCCCACAATGCTCTCTATCTGTGTCTGTCTGCTCTCCAGCATCTGACCTAGACTGCAGATACCTAACTAATTTCAAGCCTAAGCACACTAACAACAACATGGCTAATACTTCTAATTTTTGTTCATCAATTTCTATAAAATTAGAGGGATTGCATATTCCTATCACACACTATCCAGATGCATAATCCGACGATAGGGATGAAGATGTTCGGGAATATATATTAAGGTTAGGTTAATGAGAGATTGTAATTGCAATTTGATTTGAAATAAATATGTTACCAATATTAGTAGATATGAGTGAATACTAAGTTTCCTTAATTTATTACAAGGGTAGGTAATACTTGATAAACTGTTTGATAAAAAAAAATCTTGTGTATCACTTATCAGTAAAAAAAATTTAGTATTGAGAATCTATTGGTGATTCTCTCAAAAAGTTATATATTTATGTCACATTTTGAATTTACATATTGTGTTACTAAACCAAAACCCAATTCAAACGATACATTTTTTGCACATAAAACATGATACTTTTCTTCCACATTTTAACATGATCAAAAAATTGATTTAAATATTATGATTTACATGTATTTTTTATGTTTATATATTAATAACGTAGTAGTATTCAATCTCGATTATATAGATGGAAGAATCTGACGTAAATATTGACTTATAAAAATTAGAGATAATTCCCTATAGGTGCACTTTTTCAAACTTATTTCTCTTCTAATACAATCTAAGATTTTTAATCCCTACAAATACACTTAAAATAAACGATTTTAAAGTTGATTATCTAATATTTCTATCGAACTTCTTCTTGATTCAGGATCCACAAATAGTTTAAATATTTTGCGCATATTATTAATTTATTCAAGTTTTCGCAATTGAGCTAGAAAGAACTAGAAAAACTACCAATGATCCTCGGACAGGGTTGATGCAAATCTAAACAAATACTCTAACAAACATAAGCACAAGCATAAAAACATTAAAAACTAAATGTTCATATTTGTTATCCCCTTTGGTAAAAGGCTACGCCCTACTACTTTCTTCTTCTTTTTTAATGCTTTTCTCCCTTTGTTCAAAGTCCCACTACCATTTATCACTAGTAGTTTATTGGGGTTCCATTCACCTACCAACTCAACTTCTTCCGTTTTTCTTCTTGATTTTGCAGATTTTTTCCTTCTTTCTCATCATTCATCATCCATTTTCCTATCCCCATTTTGTAATTTAGAGTTTTGTTCTGTCTAATTGGGAGTTTTTTTTCTTTCCTAAGTGATACCTCAGGGTAATTTTTCTATTTAATTACTGTTACCAACTTCATTGTGTTAGTTCCAATAGCAAAAATACTCAAGAAAGGAGG
>JAOVYX010000009.1:102061-116296 GCA_035668315.1 Drosera spatulata | reverse complement strand
AGTAAGTGCAGTAATTTTTTTATCAGTTGTCGAGCTTTCAGCTGGTTCTCTATCAGTATCAGCCCTTGGGCTGAAATGTTGAGAACTCTGGGCAGATATTTCTATTAGTTTCCTTGCTTCAGCAGGAGTTTTGTTTGTTAGGGTGCCACCACTTTAAGAGTTTATTCGGTGACTTTCTTTAGGTAGCAACCCTTCATGGAAATGCAGAATTAGGAGATTTTCTGCTATCGAATAATATGGAGAGCTTGCGCATAAGCGTTTGAAACGCTCCTAATATTCATGATGGTTTTTCCCCATCCTTTGTCTAATCCCTAAAATTTCTTTCCGTAGATTTGTTGTTCGGCTTGATGGGAAATATTTATCAAGAAAAGCATTTTGCATTTCTACCCAGGTATTAGTTGATGACGATGGTAATTCATAAAGCCAATGTTTTGCATAACCCTGTAGGGTGAAAGGAAATGCAAAAAGTTTCACAACATCAACTGTTATACCATCAGTTTTGGCAGATTTACAGATCACATAAAACTCCTTCAAATATCTATGCGGGTCTTCACCAGGTAGACCATGAAACACAGGCAGTTTGTTCAGAAGTCCTGAATTTAACTTGAATGGCACATTTAGAGTTGGTAAATTGATGCAAAGAGGTTTTTCCTCTATTGTGGGAGCAGATAACACCCGAAGAGTTCGATGTAAATTTTGATCTGCATTATTTGCATTATTTTGATTATTTCTACCATTTCAAAATTTCCAATAATAATAGGAGTGAAACTCCTTTCAGTTTGAGCAGATTGAGAAGAAGTTGAAGGTGTACAACCTAAGAAATGAGTAGAGCTACTTATCTGAGAAGATTCAAAATTAGAGACTAATTTTCTAGCTTCAAATCCAGTTACCCTGCCACTTCTCAAGTTCATAAAAATTCATTACAAACTTCTTTTTGAATGATTCTTTTTTTTTATTATTATTATAAACTAGAATAGAAAGTTATTAAGTTAAATTTAGTTGATTTGGCGCTTGTTACCGAAGATTCCCCGACAACGGCGCCAAAATTTGATACGTGCTGTTGTGTACACGTCAAATTAATATTTATGAGCACTCACTTTCACTCTATAAATATAGAATTAATGCAAAAGTGAAAGTAAGGGTCGAACCCACAGGGAAAATCGAAACTGTCCAACTAAACTAACTTATAGCTATAACTGTTCTAGAAATTGGTGATAACTAAACTAATTACTCATATATAGATAAATCTAAGCTAGATAGTAGGGTGGATAGCTTAGATTAGGAGAAATATGGGGATAATGATTGAGTCATATTGAATCATTTAGATCAATCGTTGATGTTTATAGATCTTAGGTGTAATGATTAATGTGAAATGTTTGCAGTAACCTTAAAATTAAAACTAAAATTACTAAATGACGTCCAAAAATTCTAAAAACTTACACATGATATCTAAACACACTAATCTAGCTAAACATGGTGAAACATTGCCGTAAAAACTCTCGAAGCACGTGCAATGGCGATGAAACGTGAAATGCGGCTTTTTGAGTTCATGGATTGTCATTTTCTTCATCCTTCTTCATTTTTGCTCCAAATTCCAAGCCAATCTACCAAAAACATGAAAGCACAGTAGTTCCAACATTTCAATACAAAAAGATACTAAAAATATAATTTAGACAATACAAAAGGAATAAAACAAACGTTTAGAATAAAGAAATGATGTGTGTTTTCATACACATCAGCGCTGACAGCAGTGAACGGTACTTCAATGCCAAGCATGAGCATTTCAGTCGTTCGAAGAGGAAGAGGGATGATCGATGACCAGGCGACTGCCCATCGCATGGGGGCACTAGTAGCTCGAACCAACAGATGGTTCCTTACCGCAACTCGCCGCTAAGAAATCGAGCTGGGGGTGGAAGGTTTGGCAATCAGCGTAGACAGTCCCAAGACTCACGGGCAGGTTCAGGCGGATTTCAATGGTCCAGAGCGAGCACTCAGGGTAGGTCTACTATCAATAACAAATGCTATCAGTACGGAAGGGTAGGACATATGGCGAAGGACTGTCAGACTGGTCCATGCCGCAGTTACGGGGAACGTGGTCACATCAGTAGGGACTGCACAAGGAGGAATGATAATCAGAGGAACACCAATCAGAGAAATAATAATCAGAGGAGTGACAACCGGGGGAACTACACTAAGAGGTCGGTTGCTGTTGCACGCCCTCAGGTACAGATGAAGAAGGCAGGAACGTCCCAACAATAGCCACCCAATAACCGAGTTTTTCATGATGAATCCTCAGGAGGCCTAACAAAGTGGAGCTACCGTGACCGATAATCTCAAATTCTTTTCAAACAATATTTATACTCTGTTTGATTCGGGTGCAACACAATCTTTCATTTCTAGGTCATTCTTGAACAAGAATAACATAGTACCAATAGAAATACAACGGGGTATCCATATTAGGTTATCAACGAGGGAGGTTGTTGTGTGCGATCATGTTATCGCCCATGCTCCTATCGTCATAGGGGGAGAGGAATGCCCAATCGATCTCATTGTCTTTAATCTCCATGACGTTGGTGTCATTTTAGGAATGAATTGGTTGGAAGGGCATAAAGCGATCATCGATTGTAAGAAAAAGATAATAACGTATAGGAGTCCTAAGGGAGGAAAGATTAGATATCACCGAGAGGGTTCAAAAGCAGAACTACAGCTGGTATCGGCCCTTGTAGCACGAAAACTGCTACGAAAGGGATGTCATGGTTATCTCTGTAGCTTGGAAGATTTGACAGATAAGGAGATAGATCTCTCTGATATCCCAATAGCGTGAGATTTCCCTGACGTATTTCCGGATGAGATTCTCGGGATGCCACCGGTAAGGGAGATTGACTTCGCCATTGATCTGGTGCCAGGTGCAGCACCAGTATCTAAGGCTCCATGTAGAATGGCGCCTGTGGAGTTGAAGGAATTAAAGGGCCAACTGGAAGAGCTTCTTCAAAAGGGATACATCCGCCCTAGTATGTCCCCATGGGGTACACCGGTCTTATTTGTTAAGAAAAAGGACGGGAGTATGAGACTCTGCATCGACTACCGCGAGCTGAACAAGCTTACCATCAAGAACCGGTATCCCTTGCCACGGATTGACGATCTCTTCGATCAACTACAGGGGACAGCAGTGTACTCGAAGATAGACCTTCGTTTCGGATATCACCAACTACGTGTCTGAGCCGACGATGTGTCAAAGATCGCATTTCGTACTCGTTATGGGCATTACGAATTCCTAGTGATGCCGTTTGGGCTTACCAATGCCCTACCAGTCTTTATGGACATGATGAACCGAGTCTTTATGCCATATATTGACCGGTTTGTTGTGTTATTCATTGATGACATCTTGGTATACTCCAAGACACAACAAGATCACGAGGAACACCTTCGAACTATTCACGAGACCTTGCGATTTCACCAGTTTTATACCAAACTCAAGAAGTGCGAGTTTTGGTTGCAAGAAGTGTCGTTTCTAGGGCATGTAATTTCTGGAGAAGGAATAAGGGTAGACCCGAGGAAGATCAATTCAGTGGTTAATTGGACCAGGCCGACAAATGCCACAGAAGTAAGAAGTTTTCTTGGCTTGGCCAGATATTATCGCAGATTTGTTGAAGATTTCTCCAAGATCGCCATGCCTTTAACTAACTTGACACGGAAGTCTCTTAAATTTTATGGACTGATAAGTGTGAGGTCGTATTCGTGGAACTTAAGAAGCGTCTGACATCAGCACCAGTACTTACCCTTCCTTATGGCGAGGAAGGATTCTGTATTTATAGTGATGCATCTGTACAAGGTCTTCGGTGCGTACTTATGCAACATGGCAAGGTGATTGCATATGCTTCAAGACAATTGAAGCCGTATGAGCGTAACTACCCTACTCACGACTTGGAATTGGCAGCAGCGGTATTTGCCCTGAAAATCTGGAGACACTATTTGTATGGAATTTCCTGCCAGATTTTCGCCTATCACAAGAGCTTGAAGTACATTTTCACTCAGAAGGAGTTGAATATGCGTCAGAGGAGATGGTTGAATCTTCTAAAAGATTATGATATGGACATCCGGTATCATCCTGGAAAGGCGAATGTAGTAGCTGATACCTTGAGTCGAAAGGGTATAAAGGCAGAAGACACTTTACATTTGCTAAGAATCACAAAGGTTGAGTTGATTGATGACTTCTGCAAATTGGGTATAGAGATCCGTCCGGCATCAAGCGACAATATACTTGCGAACCTGCAAGAGCAACGTACTTTCCAGGAGGAGATATTGCAAGCCCAAGAGGCAAACGAGCAGATGAGGAAGTTTAGAAAAGAAGCCCTACAAGGAAAATCAAATGGTTTTGCGATTCATGAGGATGGTACCTTGAGGATTCGGGGACAGCTCTGTGTGCCAAATGACGATGTCCTGAAGAGAAAGATTATGGAAGAGGCTAATCAAACCCCTTATTCTGTTCACCCAGGAGGCAATAAGATGTATCAAGATTTACGGCAATTCTTCTGATGGGGGAACATGAAAAGGGAAGTTACGGAGTTTGTGGCAAAATGTATTACTTGTCAGCAAGTTAAGATTGAGTATCAACGACTCGGAGGTTTACTACAACCCCTGGAAATTCCCACATGGAATGGGATTCAATCTCGATGAATTTCTTAGTCGGTCTTCCAGTAACGACAAAAGGAATGAACTCTATCTGGGTGATTGTGGATCAATTGACTAAGTCAGCAAATTTTCTGCCAATCAAAAGCACTTGGAGTGTTGACCGTCTAACGTAAGAATATGTAAGAGAAATAGTCAAACTACATGGAGCTCCAGAATCCATTGTTTCTGATAGGGATACGAGGTTTCTGGTGCATTTCTGGAAAGGCTTATAGAGGGCATTTGGAACGAAATTGAATTTTAGCACTGCTTTTCACCTAGCTTCAGAAGGACAAACAGAAAGAACAATCCAGACGCTAGAAGACATGTTGCAATCATGTGCCTTAGACTTTCAAGGATCTTGGGATCGACATTTGCCCTTGGTGAAATCCACTTACAACAACAGTTTTCATTCAAGTATTGGTATGTCTCCGTACGAAGCCTTTTATGGAAGGAGGTGTAGGACGCCGCTTTACTGGGACGACATCGAGGATACGATAGTCATTGGGCCAGAGTCATTACGAGAGATGACGAAGATCATCAAACAGATCAGAAATAGAATGAAGACAGCCCAAGATCTTCAAAAGTCGTATGCAGATGTGCGATGAAGGCCGCTCGATTTTGATGTGGGGGATCATGTATTTCTTAGGGTTTCCCCTACGAAGGGTGTTATGCGATTTGGAAAGAAGGGAAAGTTAAGCCCCCGCCACGTAGGATCTTATGAGGTTCTCGAACAGGTCGGAGAAGTTGCATACAGGCTTGCACTACCAATTGACCTTTCCGACGTGCATAACGTATTCCATGTATCACAGCTGAGGAAATACATGTCAGATCCAAGCCATGTCATTCAGCATGAGCCGATCATTCTGGAAGAGAATCTGACATACGAGGAGCAACCTCAGCAGATCTTAGATCGTCGTGAGAAAATTCTTAAAAACCATACTATTTCACTGGTGAAAGTCCTCTGGGCTAACCACCTAACCTCGGAGGCAACTTGGGAGGAGGAGAAAACAATGCGGAAGCAATGCCCGCATCTATTTCCCAGTAAGTCATCACTTGCCCTTATTCAAATTAGTTTCAGGGACGAAACTTCATAAAAGTTGGGGGTGATGTAATACCCGAGAATTTTGGGAATTTAAAAACATATATTTAACATACGTACAATACGTACGTAAATAAAGCGCGAATAAAAGACATTATATATAATATTATGAATTAAAATATAGTCGCGCATAAAGGTTTAAGATTTAATCCAGAGAAATATTTGATTACTAAATCAAATATAACGATGGCATATCTGGGATGATTAGTTGAACGCGCCAATATACATTACGAACGAATAACGTTATAATGTTATAAACGTTGCGCGTAAGGGCTAGCGATTTTAATCACATAAATAATGGATTATGACTCGGAAGGTCATATTTTCATATATGGGATAAATTTATCGATGTAAATAAATTATCAATGAATTAATATTACGAAATTTAGGAGAATAATGGATTGAACGAGAGGTATCGTGGGACGAAATGGGATATTTTCCCACATTTACCTAACCTCCCCACCACTCCCACCATCACTCTCAGCTCTCTATCACACTCACCACCACTCAGCCGCGTACATCATCATCCATCAACTGCCTTCGGCCACCATCACCCACCACCACCACCTCCGTCGCTGCCGCGCCACCATCCTCTTCTTCATCATCATCGCAACCAGGCGAACACAACCACCACCAGCTTCAGCCGCCCTCGCTGTCGTCTTGTTCTTCGCCGAACCACCGCAGCACGCCACCATCACGATCAACACCACACCATCACCATCTCAGCCATCATCGCCGTCTTATTCTTCGCGAACCGAGCCGCCGCCATCTTCATCATCTTCATCGTGCGCCGCCGCCATCGCTGGACACCATCACCACTCCGGTCACCCATCAACCACCACTTACAGTCTCCTCCAAGCATCCGGAGGCGACCTAGGGAGCAAGAACAACAACAGCCTTTGACTTCGCCTCCTCTTTCCTGCGCTGGATCGCCACCAGCTAGCCTTGGTGTTCCGACAATGTTCTCTGGCCACCAGCAGCTCCGGGGAGGCAGTGGCAGGCAGGCAGCGAGAGGGTCGAGGTCTTTGGCGTCCTGAGTTCAAAGTTTGAGCGGAGAGGAGCTTTGAACGCTTCGTAGAAGCTTTCCGGCCAACTTCCGGCCAAGATCCCGCAGCCAGCGTGACGGAGGAAGGACAACGGGGTGGCAGAGCGGGGGACGGGTTTTTGATGTCATAGGTGCCAAGGGATGTGCAGGAACGAGCATAAAACAACATAACGAAGCTTCCCGGTGAATTTCCTGCAACATTCCGGCCGACTTTCCGACAACCGACAGTGACGGTGACGAGGATAGAGGAGTGACGGAAATTGGATAGCATTGGGTGACGTTGGGCATCAAAGTTGCTAAGGTTTCTTTAACCCTAAGTGAAACTGGGGTTAAACACGCTTCAATGGTAACCTAGTCCCTCTCGATCCGTCTCGTGCTTAATATTTCATCAATATGATGTTTTATGATGAATGTGATGAGAAGTGTACCGCCAGGAGGGCGATGATATGCTTGGTTGCTTGGTTGATATGTTAAGGCGATAACGGAACCCTAATTTCGACAAATTATGCATGGGTGCATGCATGAACACATGCCTACGTAAAATCATGTTAATTATGATCTTAAAACACCATAGATGTGCTTCTGTAGACCTATGTATGCCTGGAGTGGCGATACGACGGATTTTACTCGATTCTGGGATTTTGTATTAAAAGGGGGTACTGAATACACCATGAGGGGAGATCGGGTTATATTAACAAGCCTTGACACTAGGATCGAGACCGAGGACGATTGCTTTACATGTATATATGTGATGTGGGGTATTTGGGGTTGAAATGAACTAGAATGCACACCCTTATAATATATATACACTCTCGGGAATTAAATGAAAGCAACCTCTAAACGATTAATAAAAAGAAAACGGGGATGTGGAGCATAGTTACACTATCTATGCGAACCAATGAAAAGGCAAACGAATAAGAAATATCGTATCCTTGAGTTGATAAGGTCGACATTGAAGTCCTTTGTTGGATGAATTGGATCGTTGGTCGTTTTTCCTGAAATTATTGAGAAGGTCGAACATGGCGTCCCTTATTTGATCCATTGCGATCATTTGTTGCTTCCTTGAATAGCCTTGGTGGCTTGGGTTTGAGTCATTGCTCTCCAGTGTTATTCTCTAGAGTCATCATCACGGATGAGAAGTAGCTAGGGAGCGATGGGCATCCCCCGTCCTCTTTGCATGCGTGCAGCTTCTTCGACGCCATTGCGACAAGCCCACGGGTTGCTCTCTACAGGGAGACCCAAATTATCTCAATGCTGGCATGCGTTGCCTCATTGAATGCGCACAAGAGGTGCAAGACGACGCACGGAATAGGCAGGTGCGAAAATACAATCTATTGGGTAGGTCAACTGACGATTGACATTTTTTCTCTGTACTCCGAATCGGTCATATCCTTGGAGTTGCCGCTTTTGAGTTAAGTTATGAACCCTAAATAAATACAAAAGAAAGGAATGACTCTTAAAAGCGATACGAAGCCATATAAAGCAATAAGAAGCGACGCTGTTTGATATGGCGCCCATATTATCCTATATATATAAAAATATTTTAGGGACTTTCGGCGGTCGCCATAACCGTTAGCTGAAGTTCCCTGTAATTGGGATTCATACACCTGAGGTTGCTGAGCTTCATTAGTTCACGGTTATGTTTTTCAATTACAGGTATGCCCCCAACAGCACCTGAAGGTTCTTAGTGTGAGCTTACATGCATATAGATGATCTCACATGCTTCGAATATTATAGCTATGAATGTGTTTAAAGTAATAGTAGATCTGCATTGTTTCTGTATTAATGTTGTAACTAAAACAGGTATTCGAACTTGTAAGATATGAATGTGGCTACTATTTATAGTTTCCTTGGCTTCTATACCCGTAAACCCATTTGCTTTATTTGGCCTTGTCACGGACTGGGTTCATGACGGCATAACGCCCACGTGTCTTCCAGTTCGGAAAGTCGGGGCGTAACTTTTTATAGTATACTTGATTATAATTTTGTAAAGTACAACATAGAAATATAAAAAAAATTAAAAAAAAAAACCTATAATGTATCTTCTTTTAGTACATGTACTAAATAAGTGTAAGAATTTCAAAAATATTTTGTGAATTTGACAATTAAACTTATTATGAACTTAAATTCCTAAATACAATCACAAAATTGTTTATTTACGACGGATTCCGTAGCAAAACATGTGGAAATATTATTTTAAATACCGAAATCCGTCGCTAATTCCATTTTAAATTTTTTGAAAATTATTTTTTCCCCTCAAATTAAGCTTAGCGACAGCATTCCGTCGCAACATTAATGTTTTCATAAGTTTTGTTACGGAATCTGCGCCAAAGTAAATTAAAAAAAATTCAGTTTAATTTTATTATTATATGCTTTATAACACTTGATAGTCCACCATGAGCGTGGAAATGTGATATCATATATGTTTTAAGTTTTAATTCATTACCTTCCCTTAAATTTTAAAGAGCTTCTAACTTTTTATACTGTACTTGATTATAATTTTGTAAAAAAATTACATAGAAATATAAAAAAAATTAAAAAAATACCTATAATTTATCTTCTCTTAGTATATAAGTGTAAAAAAAATACTATATAAATGTAAGAATTTCAAAAATATTTTGGGATTTTAACAATTAAACATATTATGAACTTAAATTCTAAAATACAATCACGAGATTTCTTATTTGCAACAGATTCCGTAGCA
The DNA here is from genome assembly GCA_035668315.1 of Drosera spatulata. Taxonomy (NCBI): domain Eukaryota; kingdom Viridiplantae; phylum Streptophyta; class Magnoliopsida; order Caryophyllales; family Droseraceae; genus Drosera; species Drosera spatulata. The sequence goes on along the minus strand of JAOVYX010000009.1, from coordinate 106,777 downwards.
AAACATGTGGAAATATTACTTTAGCTTTGGAAATCCGTCGTTAAACTTAATAAAATAAAATTTTTTACGTTTTTGTTTTACAACTATATGCATTATAACATTTGATACGTCCACCATGAACATTGAAATATGATATCTTATATGTTTTTAGTTTTGATACATAACTTTTTCATATTATAAAGAGTTTGTAAATTAAAATAGTTTACTTGATTGTAATTTTGTGAAATGGTTATCTTCTCATATTATAAAGATTCCAAATATATTTAAGGAATTTAAAAATCAAGCTTATTATGAACTTAAATATCAAAATACAGTCTAAAAATTTTAGATTTGCGACGGATCCGTTGCTAAAACATTTCCTACTTAAACTTAGTGACGGGTTCCATCACAAAACTATGTACTTCACGATTTTCATGCAAAATTTTACTGAGGTAAATGATTACATTTTCTGACGGATCCGTACCTAAATCGTTTTTCTGACGGATCCTCATAACCTTTGCGACGGATTCCGTCGCTATTTTGTTTTTTGAAAATTTTTATTTTGTTTAAACATTATTTAGCGACGGAAGTTGTCGCTAAAATTCTCAATTTTAGCGACAGACGTTGACTTTTGGTTGCAAAATGAAAATCTTTTTTTTTTTTGGTTTTTTCTCTCTTATTTTAGCGACAGTTCCGTCGTAAATTGTTTTACCTTTGTGACAAATTTTTCCCGTAGCTAAATTTTTCCGTACCTAAATTGCTTTTTTGTTGTGTGTGTGTATATAAAGAAGAGTTCTGTCTTTATTTTCGGTAAGAGGTCATGTGACACACTTCAGAATCTGCCTTCTCGACAGTTTCTTTTGTTTCACAACCTCGACCTGACTTATTAAGGCCTTTAGGTGAGTTCGCGTAATCGTAAGTAACTTGGTGCAACTCAACTCCCGAAGTCTCAAGGCCAGTGTAAAGCTGCAAAATTCATTTCCCTCTCTGATAAGGAAAGATTTGGGATGAAATCATCTCCATTTTATGACTAATCTGGTTCGATGGCTCTTCTCCACTAACCATAAGGATATAGGGACCCTATATTTCATCTTTGGTGCCATTGCTGGTGTGATGGGCACATGCTTTTCAGTACTTATTCGTATGGAATTAGCATGACCCGGCGATCAAATTCTTGGTGGAAATCATCAAATTCTGATAGGTGCACCTGACATGGCATTTTCACGATCAAATAATATTTCATTCTGCTTGTTGCTACCAAGTCTCTTGCTCCTATTAAGCTTAGCCTTAGTAGAAGTGGGTGGCGGCACTAGGTGGACGGTCTATCCGTCCTTAAGTGGTATTACTTGTCATTCTGGAGGAGCAGTTGATTTAGCAATCTTTAGTCTTCATCTATCTATTGTTTAATCCATTTTAGGTTCTATCAATTTTATAACAACTATCTTCAACATGCGTGGACCTGGAATGACCATGTATAGATTTCCCTTATTTGTGTGGTCCGTTCTAGTGACAGCATTCCTACTTTTATTATCACTTCCGGTACTGACAGGAGCAATTACCATGTTATTAACCGATTAAAACTTTAATACTACCTTTTCTGATCCTGCTGGAAGGGGAGACCCCATATTATACCACCATATTTTTTGGTTCTTTGGTTTTAAATGGCCCTTTCCTGATTCAAATCTGAATACGCATTGCGCTATATGCTGGGACTATCTCCTTAATGGTACTCCTACTATGTTCATAAGTGGTTTTCTACCCCGAAAGAAAAATTACAACACAATCACAATAATATATTCTATAAAAAAATACACAAAATATGATGTGAGAAGGCGACACACCCTCTATTTTTATTTTTTTTTACATCTTTAACAAAAAAGATAATCTTAAGAAAATCTTTTTTATATATAAATACACAAAATCATCTGATTGTATGCAACACGACGACACGCCATCTTTTTTTTTATATTTTTTTTACAACATCTTTTTCATTTTTGAAAAGATGAAAACTAGAATGACGATCTTATTGTAGGATCGAAGCCAACCCCATTATTCAACACATGACAATAACAACAATAACAATCCAGATAACCCCGTCAATTGACAATAAGGGAGTTTTATCTAAACCTACAAAAGAAATGAAAAAAATACCAAAAGTATACAAACAAAATCTTAATTCCCAAAACATACAATTGGAGCCTAAAACCCTCGACAACGTCTCATAAACCCTCGACGCTCTACATTTCGCATCAATATCACCCCACAAAAAATTCATTCTCGATGAAATTGATCACTTTTAGCTCCCAATTTCGCCCTCTTAATCTCTGGGAACTTGTTTGATTGCATCCAAAAGAGGGATGTTTACTTCTACTTTCTTGAAGAGTTCGAAAATGTCTTGTTCAGCTGCTGCCTTTTTGTCCTTAGCCATTCAGTTAGGAAATGGAGCAGTTGGAATAGTCCTTGATTCATTTGGAGTCACAAACTTTGACTTTTCTTTTTGTTGTTTAGGGGTTTGAAAAATTTCAGTTACCCCCTCCTTGTTTTGATGAACTTCAAGTTCATCTTCGATCTCACGAGGGTTTTCTTCATTTGCTTTTAGCTCTTTCCCACTTCTCAGAATCACAGCATTCATCGATTCTCTTGGGTTTATTGGTTGAGAAGGGAGTTTGTTGTTCATCTGAGCCTTTAACTTGGTCATATCAGAAGATAATTAGCTCATTTGACTTTGGATGCTTTGAATGTCAGACTTTGTCTCCTTAGCATCCTTTTGCATTTGCATCTGTGTTATAGCCATTTGCTTAACCATATCTTCAAGTGATATTCCACTTGAAGATCCTTGATTATTGTTATTTGCATTGTAGTGTTGTTGTTGTCCCTGACCAAATCCTGGAGGGAATTTTTGTTGTTGGGGAACATTCTGGGCGTTGTTTTATCCTCCCCATCTAAAGTTTGGATGGTTCCTCCATGGCAGGTCAGGCATATTGTTCCACGGTGTTGTCCTTTTCCTTGAAAATTGACTGCATTTACGTCTTCTTGTAAGGAAGGACAAACATCCGTTTTATGTGTTATACATTGGCCGAATTCATACGCCTTCACTTGTTGAGGCTGTGATTGAGTAGTGTTGGTTACTAGTTTAGCAACCAAATCAGTAAGTGTAGCAATCTTTTTATCTGTTGTCGAGTTTTCAGCTGCCTCTCTATTGGCATCGGCCCTTGGGCTGAAGTCTTGAGAACTTTGGGCAGAAATTTCTATTAGTCTCCTTGCTTTAGCAGGAGTTTTGTTCGTTAGGACGCCACCACTTGAAGCTTTTATTCGTGGCGTTCTTTGGGTAGCAACCCTTCATAGAAATACAGAATTAGGAGGTTTTCTGCTATTGAATGGTGCGGACAACACTCACATAAGCGTTCGAAACGCTCCCAATATTCGTGAAGGTTTTTCCCCACCTTCTGTCTAATCGAGGAAATTTCTTTCCGGAGATTCGTTGTTTGGCTTAAGGGGAAATATTTATCGAGAAAAGCATTCTGAATTTCTACCCAAGTGTTGATTGATAGTGACAGCTGTTCATACAACTAGTCTTTTGCATAATCTTGTAATGTGAAAGGAAATACAAACAGTTTCATTACGTCGATCGTTATACCTTCAGGTTTGGCCGATTTGCAAATTACGTGCAACTCCTTCAATGGTCTATGCGGGTCTTCATCAGTTAGACCATTAAATACAGGGCGTTTGTTCAGAAGTCCCGAATTTAGTTTGAATGGTACATTCAGATTTGGCAAATTTATGCAAAGAGGCTCTTCCTCTATTGTGGGAGCAGATAGATCCCGAAGAGTTCGATTTAAATTTTACGCAGCATTATTGCTTCATTTTGATTATTTTCTCTCATTTCAAGATTTTCAAAAATTATATGAGTGAAACTCCTTTCTGTATGAACATGTGGAGAAGAAGTTGAAGGTATAGAACCGTAAAAGAGAATAGAGCTTCTTATCTGAGTAGATTCAAAATTAGAGATTAATTTCCTAACTTCAGATCTAGTTATCCTACCACTTCTTAAGTTCATTAAAATTCATGTAAACTTCTTTTCATTTCATAATTTTTTTTGTTTATTTTAAAAACAATTAAGTCCTTAAAATAATTTTTTTTATTTTATTTTTTTGAAAATAGAAATTAAATTAAAATCAAGAATAGAAAATTATCAAGTTAAGTTTGGTTATATTGTCACTCGTTACCATTGCTCGGCAACATCGTCAAAATTTGGTGCGAAGTCAGCCAAGGGTGTAATTATGGCGACTTCCACGCTCATCGTAAAACGTCCCAATTTATTTTTATCCCGCTATAAGTACTAATGTAGATATGGAAGCAGGGGTCGATTTCACAAGGAACAGAGAGTGTCGACCTGAACTCAACTTTGAGTAATTTCTATCCTAAGGGGGGTAAGATTAAAGATAGAATTTTGGGGGGTGTTTCAAGTGTTTAAAAAGATAACTTAAAACTAAACTAACTAGATAGAACAGAAGCTAAGAAAGAGTTAAGGTATAGAGGAGTTTCCTTAAGTTGGGGGTAACGTATGGATGATGGTTGAATTTTTTTTGAGTCACCTAGATCAATCACGGATGTTTCAGGATATTAGATGCAATGATTGATATGGAATGTTTGTAATGAGTTTTGGCTTAACTCACTACGTTCCTTAACTTCTAACTTCCAATTAGCTCGGATAGTCAAACTAACTTAATAAATTAA
>JAOVYX010000009.1:86294-101961 GCA_035668315.1 Drosera spatulata | reverse complement strand
GTTATATGTCATTTGCTCTAGATTAGGAAAAGGATCGATCATTGATGTTGATGTGAGGAACATTGTTTGCGTGGGGAGAATATTTTGCTAATAACACATGTGTTTGGCATACATGTTAGACACATCCAAGTCACGGGATTCGAAAATGTAATACCCAATAAAAAACTTGGTTTGATATTATTATCTATATGAATAAGGTGCATCATTTTTCTTTGGTAACTCATCACATTGGAATTCCATATTTAAGTGTGTTTGACGTGAAATAATGTTGGAATGGATGACCTCCTGGAATGTTTCATAGGGTGTGTGCGAGTACGAACAAATCATAGTGAAAGGATTAGTATTGGTCTGTAGGGCTGGTGAGAAAGGTTCTGGGGCTGTGAAATACACTGAAAAAACTAGTGTTGATCTGTGAGACCAGTTGTCAGCTTGAAAAACGATTTTTGATAACGACCTGATAGCGAGAATTGATTGGGACGTTACAGAAAACTTTTGAGATAAATACCAAGTCTTGGTTCATATGATTGAAAGGTTGATTCCCTTTATGTAGATTTCGTTTATATAGATTCTATGTTAAGGTCTATATCAATAGACAATTCTATCATTAGTTCGGATTTTTGATATAATTGATTTTTCGATAGGATCTTATATCATTAAATCGGATTAATAGGACTAGTTTTTCGACACGAATGAAGAAATCAGATGCTTTGAGAACAAATTGTATTGTTTGATCAACTCAAGAACTTTTCTTAGCAAGATTCAAATCCTATCCATACTTGGTTATAAATTGTGCTCATCTTCAATTATCAGATGTGAGAAACCAGCAACTCATATATACTCCTGATATAAAATTAGACGACCGACGAACCAAACAGAAAGTATGGCAAAGCCTCTATTAATATGTTTATATGAGTCAAACAGTCTTGATATTTTCCATATATATATACATAGTGGAGAGTTCTCTAGACTACATGTTTGTGGTGAAGGCAAAAATTCTATTTGGCAACATATGGTAGGTGATATATATATGGTCCATGTTGTTGGATCAATCCAGTTTACAACCTGTCTAAACGTGAACGCTGAGATATCGCTTTCAAATGTTTTCTCGACACATACTCTTTAACTAAATGACAATGCGTTATGCGTACACTGCACTATGGTCGTAAACAGTCTGCATTAGTCATCCCCTAATTCATATGATTAGGACAATATTAATTACAATTAGGCACGGAAAAAGTAAAGTTGTAAGAAGACGCGAAAGAGAAAGTTCACAAAAAATCTTTAAAATATGACTTAAGGTGACTGTTGAAGGATGTGATAAACAATGTTCATATTGTATCCATATGGCAGATTTCGCATAAATAAAATAAAAATGTTGCTATAATATATTTCCCATAATATGATCTGAGCAACAAAACTTTCAATATTTATTTCGGTTTTCACTTGTATTTTTCACAGGAACGATTAGATTCGGGAATTCACAACTATACAAGGCAAAAATCCATTTAGATGACTGAGATATTGTGTAATTAACCGTAACAAAATGACTACTGTAAGTTTTTCTCTTAATTGGAAATAATCTAGTTATGAACCAAGTGCTTATGATTATGACATCATATAAGTTGTTACGAACGAATCTGTTTAATTATAACACAAATATTAACAAGTGCTCAAAATTAATGAGACAAAGATTTTTACGTGGAAACCCTTGTGGGAAAAACCACGGGTGGTCGTCGACGACGAAAAATCCACTAGTCAAATAAGAAAATACAAAAAAAGCAATACGAGTACCAAAAATTCGTAACAAATGACTAAACACCCTCATTTTAATGTGTTTAAGGTGTTTAAAACACCAAAAGCTCAAAACTTCTTGCTCCTTCCCTGCCACTACTCGCACTTGCTCTATCTTCTCCCTTTTCTTCTCCTGTCTCTGCCTCTCACAACTTCTGCTCTCCTCTTCTTCTTCTTATATACATCAAAAGCAAACACGAAAAAAACACGGAGCAAATCCGTGCAAAAACCACGGACAACGCACCCGGGAAGAAGATCACGCGAGAATGAGGCACCATCTTGGACATCCACGTGGGAAAGGATTTGAGGCATATGTGAAACATAAGTAGATACACAAAATTAATTTTTCATATAATAATCAAATCAGAAATGATCCTGCAAATAACTAAATACCATAAAAGAGTCCCATAATTAATAAAAATAGGATCAGAATTTACCTTGATTTATGCGTGCGCTTATAAATCCATCCTGGCGCTCACCAAATACACCATTATTCCATCACTCAAACCACAAAACAAAAACTAAAAACACAAAAAATAAAACACACAAATACAACAACTGAAATAAAATGGTTTCTTCTTCGTGTTCTTGTTATCTATCTGCCATTTTACTCTGCTTTCTTCTCCTTCATGGAGTGAATTCTGATCAAGGTGAAGAGATGGGCCGCGATCTCTTCACGGGCACTTGGGTTTACGACAAGTCATACCCGTTATACGACTCGTCGGTGTGTGACTTTATCAGAGAGCAGTTTGCTTGTGTGAGGAATGGCCGGCCGGAGCAGGAGTATGCCAAATACCGGTGGCAGCCCGCAGGGGGTAACCTCACAAGGTAAGTTTGTTCTGTTATGGAATTTCTGAACTATATGTGTTTGCCCATTTTGAGATCATGGTGTCATCATTGATAGGTAAAATTTTCGAATGTTCGCGAGGTGATACTGTTTCATTGGAATTTTATGTTTCTCTGTGTGATGGGGGAAAATGAGTTTGGTTATATTGGAATTGAGTTCCAGTGGGATGGACCGCTGCCCATGATGCATGGGAGCTGAAAACATAAAGTTAGTAGTTTCACAAGAAGGGAAAGATTGGAAGAATATTTTTTTGATTGGAAGAATATTTAGGAAAAAGAGTAAGGGTAGATACACTTAGTATCAGTGAATCATGTGGGACCAAAACAATGGATGAGACTAAGAGTATTTTTTGAAACTATCTACTATAAAATGATTATTGTTGATATTTCTTCTCGAAAAAATATATTTAGATTGACCTGAATCGTGACATATTAATGTATTTTGGTATGGCTAGTAGCCACGTACATTTGAGTCATCTTAGGTAGTTTGGTTTCTGCAGCTCATAGCTTGGTTCTCATGCATACCGTATTTAAGTAACTTTCTCCAATTCATTCATTTGTGCTGATCTTGGAATGTGTTTCACAGATTCAACGCCCGTGTGTTTCTGGAAAAATTTAGGGGAAAGAAAATACTATTTGTTGGAGACTCGTTAAGCCTGGATCAGTGGCAGTCCCTTACTTGCATGCTCCACGCCGGCGCTCCTGAAGCCAAATATGTCCTCGATCAAACACAGCCTATCCGAACATTCTTTTTTCCGGTTTGTAGTTTATCTACTTATTCGAATGATGGAAACTAGTGTTGTTAGAATCCTGATATATTATATGGACAAGTTTATCAGCAAAAAGTCATAAAAGATTACATTTGGACCTTTAACACACTATGTACCAGTTTAAACTCTCAGGTGGTCTCTTATAGAAGGATAATCATATATGCCCATTTTACTTAATGTGTAGGAGTATGATCTCTCCATCAATATGGAATGGCACCAGTTCTTGGTAGACATGGATCAAGAAGGAGGGAAGAGCATTCTGAAATTGGATTCAATTCGTGGCGGTGATGCCTGGAAAAACATCGATGTGCTGGTCTTCGATTCCTGGCATTGGTGGTTCTACAAGCCTCCTCAACAACCGTAACTACGATCTATCCTTGATCTTAAGCCTTAGAACTCTGTTATATTTTCTGTTCTGTTTCGCTAGCGAGGATTTACAAACATTAACCAGACGGTACTGATGGAAATATCAGATGGAACCTCATCAGAGTCGGAAACAAAACATGCAATGACATGGACCGGATGGCCGCATTCAAGATCGCTATGGAAACTTGGGCTAGATGGGTTGATGCGAATGTTCAACCTTCGAACACTAAAGTATTCTATCAAGGAATGTCTGCCTCACATTACAGGTAATCATATATATTCTTGTTCTACATGTAGCTAGTTCTTTTTATGTATGCTATTTGTTTTACTGATGTTAATCGTGCTTTATAACCGGCTTTCGCTCTTGGTTTCACAAATGCCAATGAGCAGTGGAACCACATGGGGGAAGCCGCCATCAGTGAAGAGCTGCGTTGGACAATTACAGCCCATTCAAGATCATACCGCCGCGACCTTGCTGATGCCGGGAGTTAAGCTGGTGAAGGAAGTTTTCAGCCATATGAAAAATCCTCCAATTTTCCTCGACGTAACATTGCTCACGGCATTAAGACCTGACGCTCATCCACAACAATATGCTACTAGAGCCCATACTAGTGGGGATTGTACCCATTGGTGCATCGCCGGCGTTCCTGATATTTGGAATCAGATGTTAGCTTCTTTCTTATGATAAAACTTGACAGCTTCAAATACTTGGTAGCATTATTAGGTTCCAGCTAGGAGTTTCAAAGTCTTAGATCTTAGCAGGAATAGAAAATCAAATTATTGTTTCTGATTCAATTTCAACAACAGGACTTCTTACATATATGCACTCTATTCATTGATTTCCAGTGCTTGGACTTTTTCTTTTCGATTTTGGATGAGCTGATAGAACACCAGTAATCCGAATGAAGAAATATTGCAGTACACATGGCGAGCGAAAGTCGTCTTTCTCATTATTGCAAAAACTTCATCGCCTCGTCACATTTCTAAGAGTTGAATCTGCAATAACATGCTGCTCTGACAGCAAACACTGTCTAGATAAAACTGAATCTGACACGACCTCTTAAAGCGGCCTTTAATCAACACAATGTCCGCCCTTGAAAAATGTGGATCAAAAAGAAGATCGTGATTTAAAAAGATCATATGAAACAGGGTCACCGGTGATGGAAGGGAACCGTATATACAATGTAAGAATGCAAGGAACTTACATCACTATTCTAAACTTTCATGATTAACACCCGTTTGAGTATACAAATCTCATTGAAATTTGATAGCTCAAAATAACAAAATATATAGATGATTGACTACTCCTGTCATAATCAATTGGTTTTCATATGGAATCCTAGAGATTTAATATGATATCAGAGCACATTAGGCCCAACGACCCAATGCTCCATACTATCCAAATATATGTCCGCGTTTTTGAAAGATTTGAAGATGTTAAAACAAGACAATCAACAACAAAAGCACAAAATTTAACGTGGGAAAATCCGAGCACCAGGAAAAAAACCCCATATGAACATCACCACAAACCGTGGTAACAAAATGTTATGTGAAGATAGGATTGCAGAATGAAACAGATCGTATTACATCATAACTCAAACCCTAAAATTGATATAAAATAATTATAAATGAGTTGTATTTATAGACTATAAAATAACAAGATTTAATAAATCTTATCTTCCAGTCTAGACTCGTAGCACGGCCCGTGCCCCTTGTGCACAGCCTGCAAAAAGTCATCATGTACGGTATTTAGCTCAATTCATGCTGACTTTTACCACGTTTTTTTTGTATTGTTTCGATGTCTTTACACTCATAATTGTATTGATTTTGGTCCTATTTCCTATATTTGCGATCTTTGATACCTCGGTGTGATTTTTAAGAGGAATTAAGTAATAGGACGGTCAAAAGACGTTGGAAACGGAGTGTGATTGAGCAGAGACAAAGCAGGACGAAACAGACGAAGCGTTTGGTTCAGGGAACTCTCAAAGCGTCTGGGCGCAGTGCTATCTCAAGCCCGGGGGCCATTCAATCGAAAGGAAAGGACACTGCTTCAGGAAATATACCGAAGCACCCGGGTGCAACCTCATGTCACGCCCAGGCGTGGTGCCCAAAGCCCAGCAAGGCCTGTTCAGTGAAAGAATCAAAGCGTCCGGGCGTCGTATGTGACAACGTCCGGACGTATGTGACGATACCCCTTTATGCCAGATCGACTATAAATACTCTTTTTTGATCCGAAATCAATCCATCCATCATCATACACGACAATTGATGAAAATCTAAGGTTTGGAGTGGATTTCTTAGGCGGAGACGGCCACGATTCATTAGGAAGTGAAGCTACATAGAGGGACATCATCGGAGCGAAACAAATTCCGTCTCGATATCGATGTTGTATTCTTGACTCGTTTTGATTTTCACTTGTATTATGATGATTTTCATGCCCATTAAATGTTTGTTGTATTGTCTTAATACTCGAATCATGAGCTAAACTTTTTGTTAGGGTTGTGATATTGTCGGATGTTTGTATTGATGTTATTCCTATGTTGTTAATTTAGTTTTGCTTGATTTGTGGTTATGATATGTTGGTGTGCTTAATGGTTCGACAAAATTGATCACTTGTTGCATGATCTATGGTATGATTTGAATCCGAGAGGATAGTTTCGTATCGAGAATTTGACCACATATCCATACGTGGAATGTGAGATCGAAAGATTGCTTGAGTGACGTGCGAGATACGTTAGGAAGCCCCAATTTTCATGCTTATCGTAACGTGATGGCCTCTCATCGAGAGATGTTAAAGGCGTCGTTTGGTTTGACGTTGTGTAGGACTTGAGAGAAAATAGATTATACATTAGGGATTCGTCTATAATCACAACTCATGATTAACTATTAAAATGACATGGTAACTACATTCAAGCGAAAGATGAAGTCACGACCCTACTCCCTTTCACATCAAAAACTTGATCTGCTATCGTTGTGTTGTTGATTTTGATTACTTTAGTTTAGTTAGTAAAATCCTTAGTGTTACGTAACAACTCATCACGTTTAGATTGTTTAACGCAAGGAACATTATTCATACTTCGATCGCTAGATCTAAGTCTTCGTGGGACAATAGCTCATATACTCATTTTTATTACTTGTTACGACACGTACACTTGCGTTTAGGCATGATATAAAAAGTCGCGAACATACGGTCCGTGCTCCTCAGACACGGCCCGTACTTAATAAGCGTAGACCCATCTATCGTTGATGTGAAGTAGTTGACTACTTCAATAATATCCCACTCGTTGAATACTTCACAATAATGGACGTCGTCCCAGCAGCTTACCTCTCAAACCAACCTCCGTTTCACACCAAGTGAACTTTGTATGACTCATTGTCTTAGTCAAGAAATCCGCACTATTAAGGTACGTGTCAACATTTTCCAACAGCACCATCTTCTTCTCGATCTTCTTTCTAAAGAAGTGTTATTAAATGTCGATATACTTCGTACGAGAATTATAGGCTGAATTTCGAGCCAAACATAGAGCTCCTTGATTGTCACACTTCAACTTCATTGCTTCAACTTGAAAACCAAGCTATCTATTCAGTATTCGTAACCATACAGCTTCCTTACTGGTTTGAGTTAAAGTCATATACTCAGCTTCAGTCGAGAATAATGCTATTACATTTTGTATTCTACTCATCCAACTCACTGTTGTACCAAATAAGTTGAAAACATACCCATTCGTAGACCTCCCGCTATCCAAATCACCACCCCAATTTACATCAACGTAGCATTCAAACTGAAGATCACTCTCACTACCCATACCTTCTAACAGCTATACATGATTTTCTGGAAGACAATCTCAGTCAATGTGCTATGTATAGCACTTGCATTATCCTTAGGCAATTTACCATGATTAGTAGATGTGTGTATATTTAGCTTCCATAATCACAGCATGTAATGTAGTTATATACACATAGAACCAATGCAATTACTGTGAGCCTTTGAACTATTCTCCCTTGTCTTTTATGGTATCTGAGCATCAAGACTTATATCCTTGATCCTGAGCTTCAATGGCTTTCACATGCAGTGAATCTTCTGCCATAAAACAAACTAATAACACAGCCACCAGCCCAAACACGACAACACCGACCCTTCCTCAATCAGCCATGACCATCAACCCTCTCTCAAACATAACCAACCTTGTCTCCGTCAAGCTTGATCGCACGAATTACCTCTTGTAGCACTCTTAATTTCTTCCTCTTTACATGCGACTCAATTGATGGGGTATATCGATGGCTCAAATCCATGTCCATCAGAATTTATTGAATCTGCAGGCGACCCGAAGGTCTTATCCCCGAATCCGACATATCTTGACTGGATGCTCCACGACCAACTACTTCTCAGTTGGCTAAATGAAACCCTAACTGAAGCTGTCATGACATATGTTGTTGGCCTTCAAAGTTCCAAGGCTGTGAGGGAGACATTGGAACGTCGTTTTTCGGCACATTCCCGACCTCGGACTCTTCAACTACGCTATGAGTTGCAGACCATCAAACGTGGAGGCTCTTCTGTTTCTGATTATCTCCATCGTGCCAAAAGTTTGGCCGATTCTCTCGCAGCTGCTGGGCAACCAATTTCAGACAGTGACTTACTTCTCCATATTCTTGGTGACTTAGGAAATGACTATGAATCCTTCGTGACAGCAATCATGACCAGATCTGATGAGGTCACTGTCGAGGAACTACACAGCTTGCTGCTCAACCAAGAACTTCATCTTTCACAGATCCATTCTTCCCCTGAGCCGCAGTCAATTGAGCTCCTTGCTACTGGTTCTAATTCTTCCAAAACCGGCTTTCATCCTAATGAGAAATATGAAGCAAGATCTGATTTTTCTCGTGGCTCAGAAACCTCCCAACACGGCCGCGGACGTGGCAGGGGACGTCAAGGTGGTCGTGGTTGCACTGAGATGCAACAAGGAGGTAGAATTGTTTGCCAAATTTGCAATATACCTGGTCGTTCTGCTCTTGATTGCTACAACAAGCTGAATTCATCCTATCAAGGTCGTCAACCTTCTAAGCAACTTGCAGCATATAATGCAGAACTTAGCACCTGGTATCCCGATTCAGGGGCTACTCACCATATCACCAATGACTTGGCGAACCTTCATCTTTCAACTGAGTCCTTTGGTCCTGATCATATTATAGTCGGTGATGATACAGGACCTGCCCATACTCCATTCTGGCTCTGCATCGCTTAATAGCTCGATTAAAATGCCCGACATACTACATGTTCCTAATATTTTAAAAAATCTCCTTTCTGTTTCTCGTCTTGCACAAGATAATAATTGCCTTTGAGTTTTATCCAACTCACGTTCTTGTGAAGGATCTGCAGACTCGCCGTGCCCTCCTCAAAGGAACAAACAATAATGGACTTTACTCCTTTCAATTCAAGCATTCCGGTTCAACAACACCTTGTCATCCTCACGCAATTTGCTTGGTGAAAGAGCGTCGTCTAATATTTGGCATCATCATCTTGGTCATCGGGCAAATCCTATCCTTCGTCATGTTATTGCTCGCAATAAGTTACCTTCCGCGTCTTCTAACAATTTCACATATTTATGCTTCTTGTCAAAGCGGGAAGAGTTAACAGTTTGTCTTTTCTCAGTCACGTTTTGTTAGAAATTATCCTTTAGAATTGTTATTTCTGGATCTTTGGGGCCCTGCTCCTATAACAACGCACTATGGTTTTGGTTATTACTTACTTATTGTTGATCACTTCACTAAATTCACATGGTTATTTCCCTTATTCAATAAGACCGAGGTTCTGTCGAGTTTCACAACATTTGTACACCTTGCTCAAAACAAATATAACACGTGCATTCGAGCTATTCAAACCGATGGCGGAACAGAATTCGTAAATGGCAAATTCCGTACCTTTTTAAACAATCATGGTATCTCACACTGATTTGCTTGTCCTTATGAACTACTCAACGACCATCGACCTGCTTATGAATTGATGCGGGTCTTTGGTTGTGCATGCTACCCTCTGTCGCCCGTATCGTTCCCATAAGCTGGAATACCGCAGTGCGCAATGTGTTTTTCTGGGATATAGTATTTACCGCAGTGCGCACTGTGTTTTTCTGGGATATAGTATTTCCCACTCTGGCTATGGCCGTCTCGATATTCGTAGTGGACGCATCTATACTTCTCGTCATGTGGTCTTTGATGAAAGATGTTTCCCATTTGCATAAAAATCATTGCCGGCAACTTCACCTGCTCTTCGACCAACTGATTGAGTCCATCTCGACTACTTGTCTTTACCGACACCTTCTGCCACCCGAAATTCGTCCCCGGCTTTATGTGCTAATTCTTTGACAGATCACCATGTCATTCAAAGCAATAATAGTGCAGCCCCTGTGACTAACACCATCAGGACGTATTTTTCAGAGGATTTAGTTGTTTTGCCCTGCTTCTTCAGCGGCCAATGAAAATGAATCTCCAGCAGCCTTGGTTCCTCCTCCGAATCCTACCCCAACCCGTACAAATGCCATGATCACCCGCAATCAAGATGGTACTGTTATTGATGGTACAAATACCATGATCACCCGCAATCACCCGCAATCAAGATGTACAAATACCATGATCACCAGCAGCCTTAGTAAGTCCCGTTGCAACGCAAACGTACGCGTCGTGGAGCAAGTTATTGATGCATACTGTCGTAGCCACGACAAATTAGAATTTATATGCACTCACTTTCACTCTAAAAATAAAAAATTAATGCAGTAGTGGAAGTAAGGGTCGAATCCATAGGGACGATATGAAAATCAAGATTTGGGAGGTTGTTTGTCGTAAGATACTACTTAAAACTAAACTAACAAGTTCAACAGAAACTAAGATAGATATGAGATATAGAGGAGTTTTCCTAAGTTGGGAGAAATGTACGGACGATATTTGAATCATTTTGAGTCACCTAGATCAATCATGGATGTTCCCGAATTTTAGATGTAATGATTAACATGGAATGTCTGTAATGAATTTTGGCTTAATTCACTACGTTTCTTAACTTCTAACTTTCAATTAGCTCAGATAGTTAAATTAACTCAAGAGATCTAAATCAGTTCAATTAACTCCAACATGATTTGAACAAAAGAGTTGAATCATAACTTCGAACTAACATTTATAACAATCATAGCAATTAGCTTAAACTAATCATGTTATATGCATATGAAACCATTGATTGCATATGACAATTAGTATAAATCATATTATATCAATTAATTACTAACAAAACCACTAAGTGCGATTATAGTTTTAACCTGTGTATATTAGGTGATCAATCTAATAAACATATATTATATGATAATTCTAACAGGTTTTATGCATCATTTCATCATCAAACACCTCTGGTTTATGTTATATAGTCAACATCTCATGATTTAAGGTCTTCAAAACTAATCAACACATCCTACTAATGAACTACTCGCACATAAGCATTGAATATAGCATGGAATTAAACATGACAATGTAAACAAATATTCTGCAGAGATTGAATAACTGAAAACGAAGGTTTTACAGCACACGACGCGTTCCAAACTAATGTCCAATGAATTCCTATGTGTTTGTGGATCAAAACTCTTCCAAATTCCCTCCAAGGCTCGTCTTTCTTTGCGTCTCTCGCCCCCTTGATCGCCTCTGCCGTCCCTGAACGTTTTCTCCTCTCTATTCTACTTAGAACAACCCTAGGAGACATACATACAGACGAGGGCTTGCAACCAGATCAATCCGACGATCGAAAACTGTTATTTTGCATCTGGGTCATCGTCGCGGCCGCGACCCTGTCAGTCGCGCCCACGACATGTTAAAAATCATGAAATTTACAGAAATCCTCCGTCGCGCTCGCGATCAAAGTCCTGCCCGTAACACAGCTAGTCGTTGCCGCGATAGCTGTGTAGTAAACCTTAAAACTAAAATAAAAAATACCAAACAACGTCTATAAAAATTCTAGAAACTTATACAAAACATTTAAACATGCTAATCTAGTTAAATGGTGTGAAATGCTGCCGCATAAACTCTCGAAACACGTGAAACGATGATGAATCGTGAAATGCAGCTTTTTGAGCTCATGACTTGCCATTTTCTTCGTCCTTCTTCATTTTTGCTCCAAATTCACGCCAATCTGTCAAAAACATGAAGGCACAGTAGTACCAACATTCCAAGACAAAAAGACGCTAAAAATATAAATTAGACAATACAAAAGGAATAAAACAAACATTTAGAATAAAAAAATAATGTGTGTTTTCATACACATCAGTTATAAATTAGTAACAGATATCGTTCCCACGAGGATCAAATATTCTAGCAATCGAGTCACAATAGCTAATCTTGGGTCAAACAATCGAGTGTAGCGAGGTTTGAATGTAAAAGTAACTCTACTAACTAAATAACTAAATGAGATTACCTAACTTAAGTAGAATCGAGTCTAAGATATAGGGGAAGAAAGGGATTGTGATGTCGTCTTTCAATTGTGTGTAGTTGGTAAGTGTTGATCTAGTCGTTTAAGTGATCTCAATTGGGTCCTAAGGTGAAATCTAAGTTCTCTCGAATCATAAACTTACTCTAGCACGACGCCGTCTCTAGCATCGTTCAATGAAAGACCGTCTCGTCTAACTAGTCTAAACTCGAGTTCCCATTAACGATTCACACGTCACACATACAACCCTTCGGTCATGCATTCAACGTATGGGTGAATGGCCATGGTCTGATACCTACCTATCCTTCCGGAATCGATATGTACCCTAGATCATACGACGAGTAATCATGTCATCGAAACATTAAGCATAATCATAAACCTAGATCGCAATCCGAATCAACTAGATCGACAACACTCACAATATTCCACACAAGGTTCTAACTATCACAACCCACACAAGGAGTTTAGTCAATCATAGGAGGATCAAGACTAATCATTAAACACCTCATGTGCATGATCCTCATCATCAACACTAATAAGATTTAAGATCACAATTCAACTAAATGAGATGAAATAAGCAAAATCACAAAGCAATTTGATAGAACGCGTCAAGATCCTCTTGTTTCCAAGCACAATTCTCCACCAAAATCACTCTAAGTAGAGCCCAAACCCTAATCAAATTAGTGTTGTTTTCGCACCAAAAATGTTCTCCCTCCATACAATTAGCCTAAGAGGTCTTTTATACATAAGTTGATCAGGATTTCGTTGACACGCGCCGAGCGCAGGGTGCAAAAGCGCTTGGGCGCTTTGCAGTGAAATTTGAATGGCAACAAGGCTTGGCGCTCGGGCTTGGAAGAACAAAACGCCCGGACGCTTAGTATTCTGTGTCCCAGGGTTTCAAAACAGATTCGTTCCTCAATCCTTTAATCCGTTAAGCTCCTACCTCGATCATTCTTCTTTGATACGTCTTGCTTGTCCATGTAATGTCCGTTTTGCGTAGAGAAACATTAACACACATCAAAGCTCACTAATGTACAAATACCGGACTAAATATCAAGATTTTCATGCAAAGACGTCTAGATATATAGCAAAAAGTAGAATTAAAGAATGAATGAGACGAGCTAAACAACTCCCCTAAACTTAAGTTATTGCTGGTCCTCAAGCAATATAGGTCCAATAACACATAATGAAGGATGCTAATGGTAAGGGAGTGCCACTCGACCTATTATGCAAAACAATTCATCCTCACCACAATCCTACTTGCATGAGTCTATCCGAATGTCATGAAACGTACTCCTTACCAAGCATCTCTCATCACCCGCATGAACTTGAGTATCATTTTCATGAAAGCTCACCAACAAACCATGCAAAGATGAGGATTCAACCTAAATAATATCCTAAGGAAGAAGTTTTTGAGTATTATCCACCCTCTTACCCACACCCAATGTGTAACCATGATTCACAACAAGGATCGGGAATAATATGTGAACAAAGTAGAGAAGAAGTGTAAACCATAAGGGTTATGTGAGGTTTTAGGGAAGAATGAAGGGAAGTGTATGTCAAGGTACCGTCACGCTCCAAACAATCCCTAAACACGAACATTGTGCTTCCACAAGAATGAAACACACACCCTTAACCTCAAGCATCCTCTCGGTTCACCCCTCTTTGAGAAGGTGACTTCTCAAGACATAAAACAATTTTGGGCTCTTTACCTCTTTTCTTTATTTTTTTCTTTTGCTTTCTTTTCTTCTTTTCTCTTTACATCATGGCCTCACTGTTCACATATTGCTGTGTTACAACATTGGCCAAATAACAACAAGATATAACTTAAGACACATTGTGTGCCAAATCAAGTATGTGCTCATTCACATTCCATACAACCTTCCAAACCACGCCGCCTTGACTCTACACCAAGAAAGGCTTCGAGAGAGAATGATAAGAAGGGATTCATGGCATGAAAAGTCAATATCATTCCCATAACAATTAAGCACAAGGCAATCAAGTCGAAAGCGAGAATCAAGGTTATAGAAAACTTAAGAGTAATAGGTTTTGAAATCAAGAAGAGGATTGTAGGATTCAAAACAACACAAAATGAGTAATTGAATCATGATCACACATGCTACCGCCTTACCGCCAACCTAATACCTAATAACTCCTAGCTAATGGTGTTATAAAGGTTTCGACCTCATAATGCTACAATTCCCCCGTGTTTGGATTCCCCCCAATCATGCAAATGCTAGGAGTTACTTTTCATGAAAACTTGGATCACACCTCGCCATAAGATACATGACGATTCAAATTGAGCTATCTTAAAATCTCGGGAACTACCGTCACAAGAACAGGCAAGAACTCACTTAGTTTGATCCGTCCCTTTCCGAACTTCTTTCACACTTTTTGACTTTCATACGCATACTATACTCTTTTATTGATTAGAACTTCTAATTGTGTATATAAAGAAGAGTTCTGTCTTTATTTTTGGTAAGAGGGCATGTGACACATTTCAGAATCCGCCATTTCGACAGTTTCTTTTGTTTGACAACCTCGACCTGACTTATTAAGGCCTTTACGTGAGTTCGCATAATCGTAAGTAACATGGTGCAACTCAACTCCCGAAGTCTCAAGGCCGATGTAAAGCTACAAAATTCATTCCCCTCTCTTATGAGGAGAGATTTGTGATGAAATCATCTCCATTTTATGACTAATCTGGTTCGATGGCTCTTCTCTACTAACCACAAGAATATAGGGACTCTATATTTCATCTTCAGTGCCATTGCTGGAGTGATGGGCACAAGCTTTTCAGTACTGATTCGTATGGAATTAGCACGACCCGACGATCAAATTTCTTGGTTGAAATCATCAACTTTATAATGTTGTAATAACGGCTCACGCTTTTTTAATGATCTTTCTTATGGTTATGCCACCAAGTCTCTTGCTCCTATTAAGCTCAGCCTTATTAGAAGTGGGTAACGACACTGGGTGGACATCTATCCGCCCTTAAGTGGTATTACCAGCCATTCTGGAGGAGCAGTTGATTTAGCAATCTTTAGTCTTCATCTATCTGGTGTTTCATCCATTTTAGGTTCTATCAATTTTATAACAACTATCTTCAACATGCGTGGACCTGGAATGACTATGCATAGATTACCCTTATTTGTGTGGTCCGTTCTAGTGACAGCATTCCTACTTTTATTATCACTTCCGGTACTGGCAGGAGCAATTACCATGTTATTAACCGATCGAAACTTTAATACTACCTTTTTTGATCCCGCTGGAGGGGGAGACCCCATATTATACCAGCATCTTTTTTGGTTCTTCGGTTTTAAATGGCCCTTTTCAGATTCAAATCTGAATACGCATTGCGCTGTATGCTGGGACTGTCTGCTTAATGGTACTCCTACTATGTTCATAAGTGGTTTTCTACCCCGATCTAGTCAAAATG
>JAOVYX010000009.1:53925-86194 GCA_035668315.1 Drosera spatulata | reverse complement strand
AAGTCCAAAATTGTTTGTGCCATCGAATTTTTCCACATCGAATTTCATAGGCGCCATTGCACTGAAAAATTATTTTTCCCGGGAAACACTGTTCATGCCGGGAACACTGTTCATGCCGGGAACACTGTTCCTGCCGGAGTACTGTTTACCAGAACACTGTGTAAACAGTAACGATGTCCGTACACTGTTTGTGCCTTTTTGTCTTTAGAGTTGAGTCCTTGATCTCTAAGGCTCCACTGATGAGGATGTATGGTTCTGTGGGCCTCTTCTTTTTAGTAGCCTCCTTTCTTTGAATAAGTATGAGATTTTCTATCCGAGCTTCAGTCACATTATCCATAGTGCCAATCTTTGTCCTAGTTCCATCAGGATTGATCCTGTATCTGGTGGTAGGTCTTGATATAATCAGTTTTGGCCACTGAGCTGCAGCCTTCGGCTTCCTCTTTAATAAAAGCTTATGTTCCCTGATAAACTCCTGTATCATGACATCGTTTTCAGGTTTTCCCAATAGTTCATCTGTCCTTGATCTGTACTCTGTCACCCTTGTCTCTATGAATTGGACGGTCTGCAGAGCTTTTTGTATGCCTTCTTGTCTATTGCTCTTGTTGTGGTTTTTATTGTAGCCCAGACTTCTGATGATGTGGAGGGGTATATTGCTTCTACTCCTATCAACTCCATTCCAGCAGTAGAGATGAGAATGAATACAGTTGTGGATGATTCCACCTCAGGTGCAGTAGGCCTGATTGCTAGAGCAACTGCAGTAGAGGTGCTGAGAGGTTGGTCAGTCTGTATCCTTCTCAAGTTGGCTTCGATGTCTTCAATCTCCTTTCTTATGTATCCTTAGGCACTCAACTCCTATTTGAGCTGTGCCATAGGTCCTTTCCTAATTTCCTGGTAGCTCCGCTGCGCTTCCAGGATGAGTTATTGGAGATTCTCATCAGATCCTGCCTTGAGGTACTCTAATGCAATGTTTGCATCATGAAGTACGGCTATTTCTGGCTACTTTGGAGGGAGGGCTTTTGATGATGTCCCTCCTTCAATAGTTGCAAGAGGAATCATTTCTGACTCCATTATTGATTCCTTTGCAATGACTTCACTCTGCTCGTCTGCAGGGATTAGCTATGTTACTTCTTCTTCCAGAGCCGCTGGTTGTGCAGCATGTGTCCTTGACAGGGTCTCCTCTGCTTCTTCAGAGGCCTGCAAAATTAGTTTCCTTCTTGTAGTCTTTGTTTGTTTCTCTCCTGTAGTTTGTCTTCTGTAGGCTTCATGGCGATTTTCTTCTTTGCCTTCACCTTGGCCTTCTTGAGGGGCTGATCTGAAGCCATTGAAGTGGTCTACACCTCCTTTGCTTTATTTGAGAAGCCAACTGGTTGCTTCCCAATCTTGTTTACATCAATTTTTCATTCCTTGTTGAACTGGAGCGATATGTTTCCCGAGATATTGCTGCTTAATCCATACTTCGCAAATTCTTTGAGGGTTCCCAAAGGCTCTTCATACTTACAATCGGGGAAATGATCACATGCATCATGATAGCCCTTAACACGAGGACGACTAGTGTACTTTTAAGTGTCTTTTTCTTTTCCTAACACATGAGGTGTTAGTTCCAGAAGATCGTGTCATCTTTTGTGCTACTAAGGGCATGAAAGGTATACTTGATGCAAGTTTATTCTTGAGGTCTTGAACTTCTTTCTTCAAATCATCATTGTTTAACATAAGGTTTTCATTTTCTACTTTCAAGCATTCATTAGATGACTCTAATTCCTCAATATCTATTTTCAATGACTTGATGTTGTTCCTTTGCTACAACTTCAAGGTAGTTATCAAGGTCATTGGACTTAGAATTGGCATAAGAAGAGCCATGAGAGGTAGAGCTCATACCTTGAAGATAAGCCTCAAGCTTGTCTAAAGAATGTATTACCTCACTTTGGAACATTAAATCTACTACCTTCTCCATTGGATTGCTTTAAATACCGTACTATTGTAGCACAAGTCATGAATGCTCAATGCATTTAACTTCTTGAATACCTTGAAGTAGCTTTCTCCAGATTTCTTAGGGTTTTCATATTTTTCTATAAATACACTTTGTTATGTTCGTTTTCCAGAGTATCTAGCGTTCGTTTAGCCATCGTTTTTAGGTTTTAGCTAGATCACAAACATCATAATTCTTTATTCGTGTTGGTCGGATTGGATTTTCAGAGTTGTTTAGCTTTGGATTATCATTCTCAAGACCTTATTCATTTGTTCTAAGTACTTTCGTGGGTTATCTATGCACTTTAGCCATTTGATTCAATCTATGGTGGTTATGATAATTACAATTGCATATCTATCAATATTTGTGTTGCTTTCTAATTCAATGAGTGAGTAATTAGTTAGTAAGGAGTAATCATAATGACGCAAAGCCAAAGGATTACGAGATTTGTTCTATTTAGTTAATGAATTTGATTTTTTTCACATGAATGAGGTCAAAGATTAGAGGTATAATAGTTGGTGCATGAATTCATTAGATTGACCACCTAAATGACTTTATACATTGACTATAATACGTTTAGCTTATGAATACCTCTAAATTGGTCACTTAGATATGTTGATAGGTTAATCAAGCTAATGATTCAATCAATGTTGGTCATGCTTAGTAGCAACTAGATAAGGTATAGACCAAGCTTTCTTGCATAGTTTATCTAGGATCATTTGACATGTGAATAGTAGACCAATTTATGTTGCTATATTATTCATGTGTGGTATGTTCCTTGATTGATTCGATTGTCTATTTTATGTATTCATGCTATCATGGTATGTGAAGTAGATGATTAGTTTAGTTATTCAAGCTATCTTGGTTATTAAAACTCTAGTGAACGTGATTAATGATATCCTCTTTATTCCAATCAAATCATTCATTTACAAATCTATAACATTTCATTTCCAATTAATCAAATCACTTATGATCCATTATCCTTAGTTTCAATGATTAATCCCTAAGTTGTGTGAAGTTATGAGAATCCTCCCTACGGTTTGTTCCTATAGTTTCAACCTAGTTAATCAATCTAGTGCAATTAGTTACTTTAGTTCTTTTAGTTCCCAAATACTAGTACTTAATTAGTTTGCAATGTAGTTTTAAATACCCCATACAACTCTCAGTTTTAGATTAAGTAATTAGAAATTCGAATTTGATTGAACACTTCATCTCTCTATGGGATCGACCCGTGCTCATTTTATCTATATTATTATATTATAAGTGGGGAACTAATCTTGACGCGCAGACGACAATGCATCAATCGTTGAGCACCAACCCACTTCTTGTCGTCAAGAGTGTTGCTATTTGACCCACTTATGTCTTCAAGTTTTTCAAGGTGGCCCCATGATTCATCAAGATTGTCTCGTGGCGTTGGAAGTTCTCATCCGACTTAGGTATATACTTAGCTAGGATATTATGAAGGTTGGGCTTTGGTGGTTGAGGAGGATTTGGATTGAAAACCGGAATGTGTGGAGGACATGTGTGGAGGACCTCATAAGAGTACGGAATGCCACTTGCATGCTCATATAATGCAAGCTCAATCCATGAAGCAAGTGGCGTATGGGAAAGGATTTATGCGATCTCCATAAAGTGGCAACAACTCGGGTTTCTCTTGGAAGAACAACCAAGCTGCTCTTGACCTTGATCGTATTGGCTCGCAAGAGGAACTTCGCAAAGTGATTGTTCTGACACTCGCTAGGAAGTCCATTAAATGGCTCGCCTTGAATCATGTTGATAAGCGAAGGCTTGATCTCAAAATTTTGAGCATCTATGGTTCGGGTCACAATGGCATTATATTCGTTGAGAACATTTGGCATAGCTTGTTCCTTCATAGATGGTATGGCCAGTGGAACTTGGTTAACTCCCGCAAGAGCCGCTTGAACCACGGTTTGGATTGCTGTTTGAATTTGAGCTTGCAAATCCGCCGGTGGATTTGGAGGTTGGGGAGTATTTTGTAGTGCCCCATCCCCCAAAAGTTTATTCTGGATCTCTTGCAGATCCATTGAAGTTGAGGTTGTCCGAGAGGAAGCTTTTATTGTTTGCGGTATCGCCTAAATGCCCGCTCAATATCGAAATCGAGAGGTTGCTATGGACCGTGAGCCAAGCATTGCATACACAAGAGGAATCATCTACAAAAACACAAAATCACAACATAACTTCAATAGATTGCGAGAGAAAGAGAAAATATAGATTGCAATGAAAATAAAAAATGTTTAAGCACAAGGAAACTATTGACTCCGATGGTAGAGATTAGGTCCCCGACAACGTCGTCAAAAACTTGTTTGGGATGTAGTATATCGTGACTTAACGCAAATGTACGTGTCATTTGCAAATAATAAGATGAGTATATGAGTTATCGTCCCATGAAGACTTAGTTCTATCGATCGAAGTGTTAATAGTGTTTCTTGGGTTAAACCACCTCAATTTGATGGTTTTGTTATGTAAACGTTAATCACATAACTAAACTAAACTCTTTTATCAAACAGGTGCAACAATGTAAAGGATTGGGTTTTGTATATAGGATAAGGTAGGGTTATGATTTTGTTTTGCGATTGAGCTAGTCACTATGTCGTGTATCTAGTTGCTCATGAATCGTGGTTATAGATTAGATTCCCTAATTTGTAATCTAAACTTTCTTGAGCTATAGACTACATCCAACTAAACGTCGTCTTTAATACCTCTCGGCGAGAGGCCGCCGCGTGTTAAAAAGCATGAAGTTCATTGGTTGCCTAAAGTAATCTCGCATGTCACGTAAGTGATCTTTCAATCTCACGTTTAACGTGTGGGTTTATGGCCGGGTCTCAACACGATACTATCCTCTCGGAATCAAAACATGTCGCAGATCATATAACGGGTGATCAAACCATTAAGGCATTAAATGCAACCACCAACCATAACCAGGATACAATCAAAAACTTGATTCACAACTCCAAGTGACGTCGATATAATCATCCAACTATCTCACAACCCTAACGAGAGGTTTAGCTCATGATTCATTTACAAGACACATCAAACACATAGCGTTCATACAAACACCCTAATAAAATAGGTAAAACAAACAAGTAAAGAAACTCTAAACCGATCTGTATTATGTCGATACAGATAAAATCCATAGTTAGGCCAAACAACTCCATCTATACATACCATTACATTTACACAAGATAGTTATAAAGTTATATTACAATGCAGTTTTCAGTAGTTGAAACATTATACATCGCATCTTCCAGTAACAGGAATATTATACAACCATGTTTCAAAAGTTAACAATTTTATTTATCCTTATCCCTCACTGTACAACTAAAATATTACAAGTTATCTCACAATAGCTATTATTAAGGTGTCACATTATTTATAATTAGGTGTAACGTGCTAGATACAGTGCGAGTTCGTTTTAACTCGTTCCAACTTCATTTTGGCCAGCACCTAAAAATAAAACCCTTAACCCGTGAGCAAAAAGCTCAATAACATAGGGAGAAGAGTTTGATTTTCAGGGGGTTCTTTATCGACTAAGGCAAATCGTGGAGAGCTCCTTAAAGAACCCCCGAAAGGAAGCAAGGAAAAGAAAATATATGCTTAGGTCATATTAGTCAAACAATAATATTATAATCAATTTATGTGTCTTTTTAATTACATTATATCCGTGGAATGCGTCTTTTCTTTTGTGTTAAGGACACGACCTCACAAGACCGACTTTGAAGAAATAATTGAACCTGATGACTTTGACGAAAACCATGGGAATCAAACAACTGACAGGGCAAGCCTCTCTCAAGCATATTTTTTTTATATACATGATCCAACAGGTTAGCTAGACCTAATCGACATGTTCGGATCTTCTGCAGAAATTGTCCGGTGGCCCAGCCACCCACAGCATCGCAGTGCCATTGCGTGCACGCGAAGAGGACAAGTCGCTGCTTTCCTCTCCCTAGCTAGTCTCCACTTGCCCGTCATGACGACTCAACTAACACGATTCATATAGGGTGTTCAAGGAATGATGCATAACAACAAGTTTTTCATGATAATGCAAACGATCCCCGTGATAACTTTATTAAGAATTCCAACAAACGACTCTTTCGAATCCAAGTAAAGACGTCAAGAACAACCTTCCCGACACATGACCCACATTAGATCAACTTGTATTAGTGCTTAAGAATTCTTCGCTTTTAACCTTTCGATGTTACAGATTATATCCGCATGTCTTTATGGTTTTATGATAACATCGTTTTCCATTTATTTTCGTAAAAGGGTACATTTATATATATGTATATATATAAATTATTTATTAAACATTATAGTTCCTTTCTCAACTCTTACCATACAATATATATCACGCGAGCGATATTTGTCCCCCTTTCTCGATCACGGAAAAAGGCTTATTAATCACTCGATCGTCCTCATGAACATTTGGCCCCTGTATTATTATCACAGTTTAACGATAAATTTTATAAACTGTCATAATTATGCAAAAATGCTTTAATCGCCCGCGTTTATTTTTACTATAAATCATACAAATTTTTAATTTGTCTCGGGATACGTCCGATCGTCGTAACACCCCATCTTGACATAAAGTTTTGTAAATAATAATCGTTTTCACCCATTTTAAAGCCAGACTACACATATTTCCCGTCATGAACATAACGTATAACGTAACAACCCGATCACTTCCTCGCTCTCCTGACGACATCGCTTCAACTACCCATCGTCCCCGACCACCGTTATTGTCAAAACAGTACCCGCATAAATATAGATCGCATATAAGGTTCAGGAAAAGGGGTTAGGTTACCGCCCGACGTTATCGAACCCGAGTCACGTAAAACCGAGAGATCCAACACGAGACACCGTCGTTGTCCCCGTTGCCAAGCCGCTGCCCGCTGGTGGTTGAACTCCTAGACGTTACCCAGCTGCTAGTCATTCGTTGGTGGCTGAAACGTCGCCGGATAACCTATGTAGAAACCGTTAGCTAAGGAGACTAGGATTGTCAAGTGGAGTGGTTTCGCTTTCACTCACTCTTGGAGCTCGTGGTTGTTTTCGAAGGCTGTTACCGGGCAGGGAGGTCACGCACGGTGGCCGATGGGTGGCTAACTAGTGGCGGCGGCGGCGGCGTAGGATGTTGTTGTGAAAGATGCGAGAAGAGACGGAACAAAGAGGAGGGTGTGGCTGAGCTTCTCTCCGACAACCAAGGGAAAGACAACGGGTAGATGGTGGTTGTCAGGGTCTTCTCACGACGATGGCAGTGGTGGTTCACGGTGGCGGTTAAGTTTCATGGTCATGGAGGGAAAGGTGAGACGAAGGGAACGCTACGGCTAAGGGAAAAAGGAGCTGGCAGACTCCGACAGCTTGGCGACGGTGTTGGATGGTGGTGGTCTCCGGTGGTGGAGGGTGGTGGAAGGTGATCCAAAGTGGTGGTGGTGGAGGTTGACGATGGCGATGGCGATGGTAGAGGGAGAAAGTGATGGCGATGGTGTGCGCGGCGTCTTCGGCTGCTCCGATGGCCGGTGATGGTGGCGGTGGTGGAGGAGGGTGGTGGCAGCGGGATATTTTACGAACAGTAACTCCCCCCATATTTATACATATAATCTTATGTTTATACGTATAGTTTATATTTATATGTAAATTTTAATAAATTTTAATTAATATAATTTCTCGGGTATCACACGATCATAAGAGATGAGATCCACGTCG
Source organism: Drosera spatulata (assembly GCA_035668315.1). Classification (NCBI taxonomy): domain Eukaryota; kingdom Viridiplantae; phylum Streptophyta; class Magnoliopsida; order Caryophyllales; family Droseraceae; genus Drosera; species Drosera spatulata. Next base: position 78,507 of record JAOVYX010000009.1, on the reverse strand, counting down.
ATCCGTCTGAGATCCTTGTCGATGCTTGAATCACCTTTCAAATCATAGCCGCGGCCTCTCCTTAATCATCATCAAACCCTAATTATGTGTGTTGTGTGATATGATATTGGATGGTTCTGATTTAGGGCTTAAAAGGGGTATATATATGCATCAAAGACGCAGAAAGATCTTGTAGTTCATGCTCGGGCGTCCAGTACAAAGTGCCTGGCACTTTGAGCATAAATTGGTTTCTATTGGCACGAAAAATATGAACTGTGCTCAGGCATGGGATTGAACTACGCCTAGGGGCTTTGTCGGTGAAACCAGGTTTGACATCATCCAGCCAACGGGGTCGCGCTCGGGCGTGGGCATTAAATGCGTTCGAGCGCTTTGAGAAAACCCTGAACCTCTTTTTGATTCCCCTCCGCTTAGTTTTTCGCTCGATCACACTTCATCTTCGACGCCTTTGATCATCCTGTAGCAGTTTTTTACCACAAATCACATCAAAGCATCAACGCTCGTAAATATAGGAAAAAGGATTGAAATACATACGGATGTGAAAATTAAGCGTGAATCGAGCTTAAGAGTGATCTATTTGATCCCCTCAGAGTAGTTTGAAGCTTCTTCGAAGAGCAAGACATTTCCCATCTTGATGTTAGAAGTTTTAGAACCCTTCTGTGCCATTATGGTTAGATGAATTGAAATTGAATTAATGAAAATAACAGTAGATTGAAATCAGACTCTATGTAAATAACAACTCCCTTTGTCAATTTTGAGACTCAAAATTGTTTCAGTGTGCGCTTGAGAGAAGTAGGGTTTGTCGATAAAGTATGCGAGAGAAAGAATGAGAGAACTTGAAATGAGAATGATCGTAAATTTTGAAAATTTTGTTATGGCATGTGTATTTATACGTAAAAAAAATAAAGGGTAGGCATAGAGGTTGCAATGGCTATATATTTCTTGTAACCGTTGGGATTTGAAAAGATAATTTCTTGAGTCATCAGCAGAGTTCATCAGTAGAGTGCTACCTTGCTTTGTTGTGTTACCCAGCAGAGTGACTATATGTTACTCTACTGTTACCTATAAATCATACTCCATCATTCCTAGTTCTCCTCTAAAGTCAACTATTTTTCTCTCATTAATGGGTGTTGTGAAAATATCAGCTACTTGTTTATCTATTGAGATCAATTCAAGTCTGCTATTTTTCTTTATAATTGATCCCTGATGAAATGATATCTAAAATTTATGTGCTTTGTTTCTAGAATGAAATACTGGATTATTTGAGATGACTATTGTTGCGGTATTGCCACAGTAGATAGGAGTACTAGAGATAGGTATACCATAGTCAAGAAGATGAGACCTTATCCAAAGGATCTGTGCTACACAACTCCCAACTATCACATATTGAGCTTCGACAGTGAAAGTTGGCACATTAGTTTAATTCTTGCCAAACCATGAAATCAATCTATCTCTCAAAAATTGACATGAACCACTTGTATTTTTTCTGTCTATTATACATCCAACAAAGTCAGCATCAAAGTTAGGAGTACCCTTGAGATACGTAAGGATTCTTTTAACAGCAAAGTAATATGATTTCTTAGGATCAGATTGAAATCAAGCACATATACATACAGAAAATATGGTATCTGGTCTGCTGGCTACAATATACAATATAGATCCTACTATGTCTCTATATAAAACTGCACTTATTAACTTCCCTTTTCCATCCTTTTCTAGCTTAGCAGTAGTACTCATGGGTGTTCCCATTGTGCTGGCATTTTCTAGTCCAAAATTCTTAATCATGTTGCTCAATACTTAGATTGATTCAAAAAGATTCCTTTTTGAGCTTTGTTGTTCTTGTAAACCGTGAAAATATTTGAGCTCTCCTATAAGACTCATCTAAAACTTAGATTTCATGAGACGAGCAAACTCATGACATAGTCTATTGTCAATAGAGCCAAAGATGATATCATCTACATAAATCTGTAGGGGTGGGTTGATACGGTGAGCCAAAGACATTTTTACCACTTTTCTTTATATATAGAGTCATATCTACCTTTCCTCTAGAAAAGTTATTTTTAAGTAGATATGCAGACAATGTGTCATACCAAGCTCCAGGTGCTTTTTTCAAAACATAGAGAGCCTTATCTAATCTGTATACATGATCAGGGTATTCATGATCCTCAAACCCTATTGGTTGTTCTACATACATTTCCTCTTGTAGTTTACCATTCAACAATATACTTTTTACATCCATTTGATGCACTGTAAATCCATGATAGGCGGCATATGCTAAAAACATTCTAATTGCTTCTAATCTAGCCATTGGTGCAAAAGTTTCATTCTAATCTATTCCTTCTTCTTGTGAATAGCCCTTAGCAACCAGTCTAGTCTTGTTTCTTATGTAATGTCATTCTCATCAGTCTTGTTTCTAAATACCCATTTTACTCCTATAACAAGATAGTCCTTGGGTCTAGGAACAAGTCTCCATACCTTATTTTCCTTGAATTCATTTAATTCTTCTTGAATAGCTTGCATCCAGTAAGGACATCTTAGTGCTTCTTCAGACCTCTTTGCCTCTATTTCTGAGAGATAGCATGCAAAAAAGACATTTCAGAGTTGCTTCTTGTCTTCACTAGCTTATCCACATTTACAATGATATTTGGTGTTGGACGATCATCAGTCCAGTGATGTTTCTTCCTTCCAGCATTAGCAAGGTTTGTATCATCTTCTGCTTACAGCTCTCTTGAGCCTGACTCTGCTGCATTTCCTTCTTGTGAAACATAATCATTCTTTCCCAAGGATTTTCTGTTGTCTCCACCACTTGGAAAATATAAAAATTCTTCATTAAAAAAAAAGGTTTACCTCTCTTGGTATTGAATATTTCTCATCAAATGTCACATGTACAGTTTCCTCCAGAACATCATATCTCTTGTTTAGAACCCTGTAGGCTTTACTTTCTGTAGAATATCCCAAAAATATTCCTTCATTCATTTTTTATTCAAACTTAGGTAGATACCCTTGTCAATATTATGAATAAAGCACTTACACCCAAACACATGAAGGTATCCTATATTCGATGTCTGCCTTTTCACAACTCATAAGGAGTATTTTTTCGCACTTTATGTATGACACATCTATTTTGAACATAGCATGCACTATTTACACCTTCAGTCCAGTACTGCAAGGCCAGATTTATATCTGATAGCATAGTTCTTGCAACTTCAATTACAGTTTTATTCTTTTTCTCCGCTACTACATTTTGTTGTGGTATTCTAAGAGCTGAGAAATTGCGTGCTTCTGTTAGTTTGCAGAGAAATACTCAAGGAGGGGAAGGGGGTGAATTGAGTATCATAAAATTTTGTTACATTGTGGTGATCTTTTTACGGTAGAGATGATTTTTGATTTTATGAAAAAGCTAGCAAACGAAAGTAAAAGCGAGAAATAAATGACACGGGGATTTATACTGGTTCCTCTCTTGTCAAAATTATGACAAGAGAGTTACCCAGTGGGATTTTTCACAACCTTCACACTTTGACTTCTTCAGTAGTACACCCGTTCTTCCTCTCGTACAATACCCACTCTAGGGTCTATAAGAGATATATGTTACCTTACACTATAACAATGATACAACCAGCACATCAGTAGTGCTAGACCTTAGTTCACATTAAAGAGTTGATACTTTCGAACTCAGGAACTTTGCCAGCCACCTGTTCTGAACCAAGGATTAACCCATCAATAGCAACCAAGTCTCTCGTTTCTTATTTGATGAAAACCTTGTTCTAGCACTTTGTTCCTGGACAAATTCTTCTTCCGCATGGTCAGGGTGTAGGAATGATTCGTGTGTCATTTTATTTTTTTTAGCTCAATCTTCTCTCACACAAGACGACGTCCTTTGACAGACTTATTCTCCCCTTTATATAAGCAGCATTGAACACGATCTTTCGGAATAGTTCATCTCCTCTTTGGAAAGTTACGGCTCATGTTTTTGGTTCATCGAATCTCATGGTTGAAGAAAACGATTTCTTTCAAAATATGATCGGGTTGATTTTTTCAAATATGAATAAAATCTTTTGTAATCTCCAAATCACATTTTTTGTAAAAATAGTCGATAAAATCTATTGTAATCTCCAAATAATGTTGTTGGTAAAAATAGTTTCAAAATCGATTTTCTTAGAATATTATGAAAATCGTTTTACCAAAAATCCACGAGATCATAGGATTGATTCTTCCATCTTGCATATAGGCGACGATCGTTATGGCGATGACATTGTAGCAGTATTCTTATAACTCGATCATGAGATCAGAGGATTGATCCTTTTCCTTTTCAATATGAATGACAACACTCGTAACTTTATTCTCAAAATCTGGTTCTAAACACTGAAGCAGATCATCAATAGAAATGAAAGTTAGTCTTTATTTGATATATCATCATCAAAACAATTGGGTTCAACAATATTCCCTTTTTTTATGATGACAAACAAATTTTGACCAACAAAACTAATAGACCAAATTGCAGTTATCAATCTCAGTAGGACATACAAAAACAGTAAGTACAAGTAACGGAAAAATCAAAACAGTAGACAAGATACGAGTAAGATAAGACTAACAGAAACATAAACATGACAAGAGGTTCTTAAACCAACCATTTATCTTCACCCTTTGGTATCATCAAAATGAGGGGAACTACCGATGTTAAAGATAGCTAGTCACTATGGCACCTAAGCATACAACCAACACGAGGGAAATATACCATCCCTACTAGGAAAGATGGTGGTCGAACGGCGATCCAAAAATTCTAACGAGTGTCAAACTTGAACCATGATAAGCAAGAAAACATGATGTTAGACACATATCAATTAAGTGTGTAGGAAAAAGGGGTGTAAGAAAAAGAGGCATCAATAAGTCAAAGGAATTGGGTAAAGTGGTAGGTTGTGATGGTGGTGGAGGTGGTGAAGGGTTGATGGCATGGTTAGCATGAAGATCCTTGATTTGTGCATCTACAAAGGGTTGGTGCATAGTGGGTTCAACTTGGCACTACAAAGGGTTGGCTTCATGTTCTTGCTTCTTGAACGTAACATAGCATCAAGTTCTTCTTGGATTGCAATAATTTCACAACCCATGGAGGAACAATAGTTGTAAGAAATAACAACCTGAGACGACAACTCCGATACATGAGGTGGTGCAAAAGTAGAAGGATTAACCCTTGAAGACATAGAGGCTCGTTTCAAACACCATCCTGTAAAATGAAATATGAGCCTGTACACTGAGTTTGGTTCACCATGCTTCAGGATAGACTACTCCAACTTAAGAAAATAGCAGTGAAGACGGATCGACGAGGTTGTTCTCTCCTGTGATAGGAACGTCACAACAAGATCACCAAAGTTTTTTTTTTTTTTTTTTTTGCTTTTGTTTGCTTTTTGTTTATCTTTCTTTTATTTTATTTTTGTTTTGAATTCGCATACCATTGAGGTTTCCCCTGAATTGAGCCATCAGGATTTGTGATCTTGAAGACAGTCGAGCTTTCAATAATGTTAGGATGTAAATCTGACCAAGAGGCTTGGAAAGAATCAAGCCTTCGACCATGTTGGAACATGGATCTGACGAAAATACATGAAAAAAGTCGAGCCTTCAACCATGTTGGGATCTGGATCTGACAAAATGTCTCGATAGAATCGAGCCTTCAATCAATATTCCCCCCGAGTTGAGTCACTAGAATTGTTGAAGTCACATGTAACTCTGAGTTCTGGACTGATGTTGTATGGTTCATATTTTTATGAAGTGCGGCCTCCATATTAATTTCCACCGATTTCTTATACAAAGTCAATCGGTCATGCTGGGTGGACAGGGTGATAGCGGTGTGGGATGTGGGATGTGGTTGGTGGCTTTAAGATATTCAAAGCCAACAAGATATGTAAATTGGGAACAAGAGATATAGAAACAAAGGGTATATGCACTCAATGATAGGTGAACAAAATTTAAAATCAAGACTCACCATGAATCAAGCTGACACATCTAGTATTTTTAGATCTTAGATATTTCCATGCAACTTTCCTAGTTCAAGATCATAAACCGATTCTTTCCCTACTCTTGTTGTCATAAAAGGTAAGAAGTGATATAACAATATTTGCCAAGATATTCCCTCATATTGATGATTTTAAAGAGTTGGATAAATAGAAGAAAATCAGAAAATCTTTATTATGCCTAATTCTTGACGTATCTTCTCGAATCTTTCCCTCGATGAAGGTTTTCTAAAAATATCAGGTAGCTGATTTTCAGTATTGCAATATTCAACTGAGATATTTCCCTTTTCATAATGGTCTGAAATAAACCTAATGTCAATACGCTTAGTCCTAGAGTGTTAAACAAGATTTTAGATTTTTAGTGACACAGATGACACTAGTATTATCACATAACAGTAATATGCATGCAATACCTTTTGTTGTGTTTGGGAAAATCTGCTTTATGGGGATTGGTTCTCCCTCGCCATGGATTGATCCTTCATTGTGTTAGAGGAAATCTGCTTTCTTCTACATTAACTGGATCCAATACCTTATCTTATTCCAATAAGCTTGAGGTTTCTCCTCCTTTGTTTCGCATCAATCCAATTTCAAAGTCTTTTCTTCCTGCAAGTTCGTATTAGACTAGTTAGATTCATCAAATATGATATGTACGCTTTCTTCGACACTTAGTGTTTTCTTATTAAACACTTTATAAGCTTTGCTATTTGATGAGTAACCGACCAATATGCCCTAATCACTTCGAGCATCAAATTCTTCAAAGTTATTTTTCTATTAATTAGCACGAAACATTTGGAACAACCCTTTCTAAGATGACCAATATTAGGAACTCTTCCGTTTAATAGTTCATATGGTGTTTTCTTGAGTATGGGTTGTATCAAGGCTCGGGTCATAATGTAGCATGTCGTGTTGACGGCTTCGGCCCAAAAATTTCACGACAGGTCAGAGTCCGGGAGCATCGTTAGAGCCATTTCTTCCAAAGATCGATTCTTGAGCTGAACCACTCCTTTTTGTTGACGCATCCTTGGTGTAGAAAAGTTGTGATCGACGTCGTTTTTTCTACGTAATTTAGTAAATTTAATGTTTTCAAATTCGGTTCCATGATCGGTTCGAAGAGAAATTAATTTCACACCAAGCTTGTGTTTGAGTCTTGTGAATAAATACAAGAAATTCGTCGAATATCTCATCTTTAGTTCTAAAAAAGATATATTTCGGTCGATCATTTATCTTTTAATCTTGGTGAAAAATGAGGTTTTAATACTTTTATTCAAAATGCATGTAATCCATAAGCATAACGTGTTCCATTTACGACCGTCACACATCAAATAAAAACTCTTTAATTTACAAACGTGAGGAAAAAGAATTATGTGATTTTTTTTACTATTTTTAATGGGCGTGTACATATAGGTAGTGATATTTGGAGTGATCATTGACAAACTCATTCTTATATGGGTACAACATGTTATTGGATAGATGAAAATTGGAATATTGCATTTAGAGTTTTGATGAGCGACATACCGTCGAAAATATATCTCGATTAATGTCCTTAATTTTAGAAGAATATAAATTATATTTCAGAGTTTTCTCAATTGGTTTTGATAATGTATCGACAAATACTGAATCTATTAGAGACTTGAAAACTTATTGTCAACCTTTTTTGGTGAAATTTTTTTTCATATTAGATGTACTTGTCATGTTGTAACATATGCGTACAAGAAGGTTTAGAATCTCTTGATGTTTTTCTTCTTCCAATTAAAAATGCTATCAAATATTTATGGACACACTCTCAAACTATGAAAGATTGGTTTAAATTTTATAAAAGTAATAATAAAAGGCCCAAGAGATTTCCTAGGGATGTTTCTACAAGATGGAAGTCTAACTATGAATTACTTAATGAATCATATGCTTATAAGGATTTATTGGTTTCTTTTATTACAAAAAATGTTTCTCAAATTAATTCGTATACTCAACATTGGTTTATTTGTAGCAAAATATTAGATGTATTGAAAATTTTTAATGATGCTATATATACTTTATCCAGTGTTTATTATTCAAGTAGACATTTATTTATAAAATAATATGACAATATTGTCGGAGTTTTTGAAGAGCATATGTACAATGTTGATTTACAAAAAACAATACATGATATGAAATCAAAATGGTTGAATTATTATCTACGTATTCCTTCAATTTATTTAATTGCTTCAATATTTGACCCACGTTGCAAAATAGAAGGTCTTAATGACTACTTAAGTGCTTATTATGATTCGTTACACTTGGATGAACATAGCATTAATATAGACATTTCACAAATAATTATTACTGCAAGAAAACACTTCATGAGTTATAAGACGAGTTTTCTATAACATATAATCAACTTGTTACTCCCCGATCTTCTCAAAGTAATATAAGTCAAACTTCAAATTCAATCCAACTTAGTAAAGAAGATTTATTGATGCATAGACAAAAGAAAAAAAAAAAAAAAAAAACAAGAGGCTCTAGGAAGTAATTCCGAGATCGAAAGATATCTAACATGTGATTTCTAGTTTGATGATAGTGTAGAGTTCATAATTTTAGATTGGTGGAAGAAACATTCCGGACAATATCGTATTCTTTCCTTGATTGCCAAACAGATTCTACCAACTTCATATTCAACCATTGCTGTGGAGCAAGCATTTTAGAGTAGGAGGACGAAATTCAGATGAAACTCGATCAAGAATTACTCATGAATTCGTTGAGGCACAAGCATGTTTAGACGATTGGATAAAAGCCAAACATAGACAACAAGAGATGGATCGAAGTGCCGAACAAGAATTCTTTGATTTTCCAACAAATAAAGCCACGACGGGAACTGGATCTCAAAACATCGATTAGTGTAAGTTTTATTATAATAATTCATCATGTAGATTTAAACTTAAATAAATACGTAATCCTTAATCTAAGCAAGCTAATGAAAACTATTAACCGAATAATTTTTCTTGTTTTCTACATCGGGTAAAATCCACGTAGACTTAGGAAATATCGGACGGTTTGATATTTGATTTGGTTTGCTTGGATTATTATTATTTTTGAATTGTAATTCGAGTCTATATATTTATTGCATCAAAATTTTGAATATTTTCCAAATTTTAAATGTTATTGTTAATTTTACTATATTTCAAAGCGAAACTGAAACCGAACTGAACCGAAACCGAAACCGGGATTGAATCGAAAACGGCAGTTCCGGAACTATGGTCATGGCTATCAACATGGTAGGCCAAAGAATATGCTACAAGGATTGAGTTCTAATTAAATTGATGCTTGCTTAGCATTACCATGTACGAACTTTTAGAATTAGAATCGGTCAGGTTGGATTTTGAATTCAAAAGAAAAACCAAGAAAATTGGAAGGCAAGTTGGCAAATAAACTTGTGGTATCCCTGATTGATCATAAGCATAGGTTCCATGACTTTGCCTCCCTTGACGCATCAATGGGTGATAGAGTACTTGCCATCTGAATCATCCAAGTCAGCCCACACATAATGTATTATCAAGCTAGTGCAACTAGTGATTTTTTGCCTTTCCTTCTGTTCGCCAACTTTCACCCCAAGAATTTTGGATGAACCAAAATGGCTTATACGAGGCTTCAGTAAATCCATAATCATAAACTAAAACATAATGATTTCTCTTATGAATTTTTTAATCTCCTAATAACAATTGCTTTTGATACTGATTTATCTCGTCCAAAGTAGGTCCTTTATAAACTTTTGCCGGATGACTCCATCCATCAAAGGAATCAAATGCCCTAAGCAAACAGATGACCAGTTTCCCCAAATTTAGACAATCTATGACTTCAAACTCATCACTGGTGATGCTAAACTTTAACTTGCTAGAGTCGTTTAAAAATTTTGGGGGCACTGGTCTAGGTTTCCCCTTGAAACCTGTAAAGCGTCTATAGTGACTACTTAGTGGAAGTCTTCTTGTCTTTATGAATAATAAGACCAAATATACACTAACACCATAAGATTCAGTGTAGTCTGGGCAAAAGTAGTTGATCAAAAACTGTGCCGAATACTTGAGGCGTGGATTTATGAGATTTTTTCTGAGCTCTAGCACAACCAACTGCTCACAAATCACCACGGCCCAACATATGGGGTTGTTCCCTTGATCCTGACCATGTCCAATAAACTTGGAAGCGCATCCCATCTAAACAATAACAACCAAGAAAACAAGAACACAATAATGAGTTAGTATTACCAAGCAATTATAGGCCTTGAGGGAAAAAATTATCAATACCAAAACAAAAGAATTGTGCAACTTCAATTGTTTTGAACAAAGCATATCAAACGGAATTATCATTAAGGGTGTGTGGGGCAACCAGTCCCATATTTGGACAGATTTGTCCTGTATTGATTTTTCCGGTTCATAAAATAACTTTATCCAAACGTCCAGTACCAAATTACCCAATATTTGTTCTTGGCTCTCTTGATATGGGAAATACAATATTGTTGGGAGTTTCAGTTAAATTTATATGGTTATGATCAATACTAAAATTTAGTAAAATCAATTAATGTCAAAGTCTGTCGATATGTCGAAAGATCAGTAATTTATTAATAAAATTTCTGTACAAAAGTACATACCAGCCATGCGAAGGGGATAACCTATACCTACAGTATAAGCCATTACCTACTGGCTCTCAAGTTCAAAACCATACACATAATGTTATTTTCTGTTATGATTTATGTACCTATACAGGTCTACGTTACCCTATACCTAAGCAAAAAAAACCAAAAACACATGAACATATTAATCATGTACAATCATATGGTTGCAGCACCAAAAACTACCGTCCTGTTAGCATCATAGTCAAGGAGTGTCAACCCCTTACTGCATTGGATCTTGGTGCTCATTTGACAAAATCTCTGTTAGGAGATTCCACAACCTTTGTATGTCAATATCCTTTCTACTAGAAAGAAAACCTCTAAGTATACAAGTTTCGTCCATCACCACCCTACAAACTCGCTTCATGATGATTTCTGCGGAGGTCAATCCTCCCCTAAAGATCACATTGTTTCTCTCTGACCAGAATATATACACCAATCCAGTAAAAGACACCTTGCCAATCACCTTCCTCAGCCTCATGTCCTTCAGCTTGATGGTCATATGTTGGAATATTTGCTTACATCCAACCCCAGGAGGATCCATCTTATATTTGTTAGCCCAATCTCATGCTACCCCTTTAGGAACTGAGCACTGAAAATACAAATGATCATATGTTTCATACCTAGCTTTAAAAAAGACACACAACGAATTAACATTAAAACCCATCCGGAATAATCTATCCTTGTTGGTCAATCTCCCTTTGACGATCAAACAGGAAACAAATGAAAATCTTGGTATAACATGTAGCCTCAGTACCCCTCTCCCTAATGCACATCTAAGCACTAGCCATTGAGAACATCCCATTAACTTTAGGTTTCCATCGACATTGATCCTTGTCACCATGAATAAGAGGCAGCTGAAGGTCTTGGAATGTTTCTTAGGCTTCGTGGAATACACCAAACACCTTTGACAATAAGACATGACAGTCTAATGTTAGGTCTAGCGATATTCTGATACCTTTCTTCACTTCTAGAGTGCAATGGAGAACTATTACACCACCTATCAAACCACATCATAATATCATTACTATCTCCTGCCCTCTATTCGATTCTCCCCTCAATGAGAGGCCTCAGCTGCAGAATTTTCTTCCAATTCCATGAGCATATAGTAGGAATTTGCATTTCTCAAAAGTTTCCCTCGGGAATCAAGTTAGCATGTGTCCAACTTGACCATAAAGAGTCCGCATCACACATAAGATTCCAAATATGCTTCATTATAGATGCATTGTTCCACTGTCCAGGTTTCTAAGCCTCAATCCAGCTTCTTCAATGGCCTACATATTTCCTTTCAGGCCACCTTAGCACCTCCCCTCGCCAAAGTAGCCCCTTTCCACAAGAAAGATCTATACACACCTTCAAGCTTCCTCAATACAGCCTTTGGAAGAATAAAGATTGAAGTCCAGTATACCTGCATAGAATTCAGTACTGACCTTATCAAGGTCAACCTCCCTACGTAGGATAAAGACCTATTTGCACAAGATTGAGCTCTCCTTGTCACCTTAGTAACTAGGTCATTACATAACTCGGCTGATAATCTTCCTTCCATCAATGGAACCCCTAAATACTTAATAGGAAGAGATCCAATTGGGCACACCCCATCTCTGAATGATCAATTGCTTTTGAGTAGGCTGGTTTTCCTGAAAAATAGATCTTACTTTTTTTTGGCATTTGGCATCAACCCTAACATTTTAGAGAACAAATCCAACCCATCTATAACAATAGAGGCAGCCCCAAGATCAGCCTGACAAAATAACAGTATGTCGTTTGCAAAAAAGAGATGTCTGATCTTAATTTTCTTGCATCTCTAATGAAACTTAAAGGCTGGTTCCATCTCCTTTTTCTTCAATATACCAGTGAGAATCTCCATGGTAATGACAAATAAATAGGGAGACATAGGATCACCATGTCCCAATCCACTCTCATAAGTAAAATATCCATGCAATTCTCCAGATAAACTCACAGAAAATCTTACAGATGAGATAGCCTCCTCTATCCACATGATCATCCTCTAGGGAAACCAAAGGCTTGAAAAGCCTTTATCAAAAAATCTCATATCAATGAATCGTATGATTTCTTCATATCCACCTTCATTGTCATCCTAAGAAGATGTTTATCACTGTCATAATGCAACATTAATTCCTAGACAAGAAGGATATTATCAAAAATCCTCCTTCCATGTACAAATACTGTCTGATTTGGACTTATTATCTTATGGATAACTCCAACCATTCTTTTAGTCATAATCTTTGTAATGACCTTATACATCGTGTTAATACATGAAATAGGTCTAAAGTCCGACACGGATGTAGGGTTATCACACTTATGGATGAGTACTAGACCTGTAATAGTAGCCTTCTTCAACATCCGGTCATGTCTGAAGAAGTCAAGGATAGCATTCGTGACATCATTCCTCGCAATTTCCCAAGCAATAACAAAAAAGTCAAAGTTGAAACCATTAGGACCTGGGGCTCTATTCCTTGATAAGCCATGGATGACCTCTTTGATTTCAATCTTAGTCATCTCAGGTTCCTCCAGCCTTATATCATCCTGATCCATTCTTTTTCCTGTAAATTCACTACGTTCAGGCCATTTATCATTCACATCTTCACCCTCCTGCTTGCTTAGAAAATTTTTAAAAGTGTTAACAAGTAACTTAGTAATCATTTTTGGGTCCTGAACTGTCTCACCATTCTCATCATTCGAGGCTATGATCCTCCTCCTAATCTCTCTTGACTTGACATACTGATGGAAGAACCTAGTATTCTTATCTTTCTTTAAGTCATTGTACTCTCGATTTCTGACTGAGGAAATCCTTTTCTTTCATTCTGAGATCAGTGAAAGCATTAACCCAATAACGTTCATCACAGAGCAGCTCCTCATTAAATTGTTACTCTTCCGGCTCAGCTTGGATTTTACTCATTTTCTACCTAACTAACTGAACTCTAGCTGATATATTGCTAATTTTTGCCTTACTGAAGCCTTTCAGCTTTCTTTTGACACTTCAAAGTTTGGCTATCACCTTGTACATAAGATTGCCTTCAACATGTATATTCCAAGCCTCCCTTACCATTTCAAAAAATAAGGAATGATTTTTTCAAGCATTGAAAAATCTGAACTAACACTACATTATCCTAGGATCTCCAACCCTAGTCAATATTGGTGAGTGGTTTGAGGTTCCATGCTCCAGGAATGTGGCCTGAGAGTAAATTTAGTCAATCATCCATTGACCAATACAAATAACCCTATCGATCTTTCTGATGTAAGCTTGATCCCCAACTCTATTATTTGTGATCAAAGTGAACCTTCTATCCCTGTACATGAGGTCCTCCAATCTAGCCTGCATTAACCAACTAATAGTCCCATCTTTCCTGTTATCTATTGAGAGAATTGCATTAAAATCCTCAACAATCAGCCAAGGAGTCTGATCATGCAAGCCACTCTTCAGTACAATATCCTCCTACCGTGATCTTCTCTTAACAAAGGACAATTTCCCATATATGAATGAGACTGCACACATAGCCTTTTATCCTCCGCAAAGATTACTCTGGTATGTATTACCTGATCTGACATGGCAAAAGCATCCACCTTCACCTGATCCTAGCATACCCAAATTCTTTTAGGGAGCAAAAATAAATGTCACTCCATCTCTATAAAGGAAACATAGTCTTCCTTGCTTTAAGGTTATCCTCCTCTTTGATTCGTGTCTCCAAAATAGTCATCAAGATTATTTTGTTTATTCTTACAAAGCTACATACCTCTCTTCTCTTGGTACTATGCAAGACCTCTAATGTTTCAACATCGTATCATCATAAAGGATATTAAAAAACATAGAGCACCTTAAAAGATCTATCTTCAATGTCTTGGAGCCTCGTTTGGCTCCAACTCCCATTATCTGCTGCATATCTCTTTGCCCTCATTCTTCACCCCTTTACTCTTCTTTTCAATTATTCTGCTTAGTTGTGTGTGCCTCTTACTCAACACCCGACCGACCCTCTTTACTTGATCCATCCAGCTTAAGTGGCATACAAGAAGCATAAGTCCTTTCTCAGGGCATAAAGAAAGCGCCACCTCTACACTTGAGATCTGACAGTCTACTCTATTCTCTATAAGAGAAAGATCCTCATCATCAGAGTCAAATGATGAGCTACCCTCAGAATCCTCAGTGCCCTCAATTACAATAGTAAGGTCAGTTATTAGAGCCTTATTCTTCTTATCATCATTCCCACATGCCTGAAGTGAGTTCCCAGCAGCCAAGATGTGATCTGGGTTGCTCACTAACCTCGTGTCCTTCTTCATAGGGGATCCTTTTGGCCTCTTAACAATGACCAACTAAAATCCATCCTTATCTCTAAGTGTCTCCTTCGTCTTTGTGACATCATGTTTTAGCATAGTTGTACTGATCATCTCATCACCTTCTTCAGGATGTCTCATATTATCCTTAAACACATACCCAAAGATCATACATACCTCACACATAGAAGGCTTCCACTGGTATTCCACTTTGATGGCATGGACTACATTCTTGAGTTTCAGTTTAAACTCATCCACAAGAGGATTTCCTACATCTACCTCACAACATATCCTAGCATACGTTAGTCTACCCATGCTCTCAGTTACTAAATCTGCATACAACGGTTTCCCAATAGCAGTAGTAATATAACTCAGTCCAATTTCTGTCCACATAGCAAGTGGAATATTAAATAGCTTCACCCACAATGAAATCCTGCCATGTTCCTGCTTGCACATAGAGAGATCAGGTGTCCATTCTTGTATAAACACGGTCCGTCGACCATGAGCCATGTTCCTATCTTTAGGATCCTCATTCTCGCTTCATTATCCAGGATTCAGAACTAATAAAATCCCTTCTCATCGCCAAGCACATCAGTTAAGTCATATTTGGTCTAATGCCATGAGCTGCTATACTCAGAGATTTGAATGCCGTCTTTTTTTCAATAAAATGCCCAACAAAGCAATCACTCCATTTACTAATCGCTTCATTAAGAACCAAATCAGTTGACTCAATGACGATATTCCCATCCTTCATACTAGGTTCATAGTAGGCCATCTTCATTTTCCTATCAATAGGGTTTGCAGCCACCAAGGATGCATAACTCCGCTGCGACCTAGTATGATTGAACCCATTACTCTACTTTTACCTATTGGTTGGATAATTCCTTGATCTTTCCCTGCTCAGACCCCTTCATTGGGTCTACTTGAGCTGATCCTGCACCTGCTTGAGTTCCTTGATAGCCTTGTCCAACTCCCCGTGCGGCACCATACGATGATTTCCTTACGTCGATACAACCCCCAAATTTTTAGGGTTTTGCTCCACATTCTCCTTCAGGTATATACAAAGCCAACGATTGAAATTGGCCTAGCTATACCATCTGATTCCATCCTAGTATCCATATCTTAGTAATCGATCGAAAAAACAAGGCCAAATCTAGGTGTTGTTTTGCTATTCTAGATATACTTTGAAGAAAAAAAATGCTTTTGTAACATCCAATGCTACTGTTTGGCATCAACGGTTGGGGCACATGACTGAGAAGAAAATGAAGGTAATGGTCTCCAAGAAAAAGTTGGATGGCTTGACAACGGTTGACTTGCCGTTTTGTGAAGGTTGTGTGTTCGAAAAACTTGGAGCTGGTTCATACAAATGTATGGGGACCGTCGAAGGTAACTTCTTTTTCTGGTGCAAACTATTATGTTACCTTCATTGATGATTCCACCAGAAAGTTATGGGTCTACTTCTTGAAAAACAAGTCTGATGTGTTCGATGTGTTCAAGAAGTGGAGGAGTTTAGTAGAGAATCAGATAGGTCTGAAGCTGAAATGCTTGAGGTCAGATAATGGGGGTGAGTATTACAGCCAGAAGTTCGAAGACTATTGTGCTATGAATGGGATCAGACGGGTGAAGACTATTAATGGAACTCCGCGACAACTACATATATATTTCCATTTCTTTTACCAACCAACTTTGTTGAGTTGTTAATAGTGTCCTTCGCAAGACAATTGTCATCTTGAAAGCTCATTGTTAACCCTTTGTCACAAAGTTGACTGATAGACAACAGGTTGTAATCTAGACCCTATATATATGTAATTTATGATTGTAATGGTACCTGTACCAAGGGTACCATACCCTCTAGTCTTACCAGTTCCATTGTCATCAAAAATAACATTTGGCCCATCTTTGGCTATATAATCTGATACTAAGGAGAGATTTCCAGTCATATGCCTTGAGCATCCACACTCCAGTTACCAGATTTGTTCATGATGCTTCTGTAAGATATTTCATTAAGCACTGTTGGTCCCCAAACTTATTTTGGGTCCAGTTGGTTAGTCAAAATAGACTTTGGAATCCATATCTACTTTCTTTTAGAATTTGGATAGGTCCAACATGTGTCAGCAGTATGTTCATTCTTATAGCATAGATAACACTTGTGCACACTCACATTTGTATTCTATAGGTCTATTGTAAAAGGTTCGGATGTCTGTAATTCCTAATAAAAGTCTGTTGATTTACTTTTTGAAATCCTAGAATTCTAGGAGAAGCAACAGTCCTGGATTTGTCCCTATTAGTAAATGAAGGGTTAGGTACAGACTGCCTTACAGACTATTTAGCAGACTTCTGAACAGACTTTCTAACAGTCTTATCAATATGCTCTGTCTGTTTCTCCATCTTCTGTTCAGAACTATTAGTGATATCCTCTCGAACTGGCTTAACAAATACTATGGGTGTGGATTTCTTAAGTTTCACCTTTTCATAGGGGGGAATAATCTCACACCCAATAACCTCTCTACCCCTTTACTAGTAATCTGATCAAAGACAGTTGGCTTATTCCATTTCTTAATTACTTCTTCTAGATCAGACTTTTCCTTGACAAGACTTTCCATCTGAGATTTCTGAGAGTTGATAGTGGCGTTAAGGGAGTCTATTTCTATCTCAAGAATCTGTTGATTCTTATATTCTTCATCTCGTGATTCTAAATTAGACTTCAACAGATCCCTCTCTTTCTTAACTGCATTACACTCTCTATTTAGTACCGTATTCATCCTGGAGTAATCAATAATCCTCTTAGACAGATCTCTAAGCATCTCTCTCATCTCATTGTTAGAAACATCAGGATTAAAGAATTCAAATACCTCATCTATATCAAACTGTCTAGCCATCAGATAGAGTTGAGTTTCCTTGTCATCAGATTCTGAGGATTCAGTATCGCTTCAGCTCCTATCTGCTAGTAAGGCCTTTTGTCTCTTTTTGCTCAACTGTCTGTTGGGTTCAGACTTGCTAACTTTCTCCTTCTTGGGCTGATTGTCTACAGACTTTGGTATTTTCTTCTTCTGAAAGCAGTCTGTAGCGAAGTGTCCACTCTTTCCACAGTTGTAACAGACATCTCTGTTATCTCTTTTTTTTGCTATTTGATTGGCATAGCTACGAATGCCTCTTTTGACAAACGTGCTAAATCTCTTGGTAAAGAAAGATACCATCTCGTCTTCATCAATCTCAGAGTCAGGTATCTCTTCTGTAGATTCTTCAATGGAATGCATGGAAGTAGGCTTGTCTGATTTTCCTGATAAGGCTTTCAGTGCAACGGACTTTTATGGCTCTTCATGGGATCTCCTTTGCTTGAACTCTAACTCTTATGTTAGAAGATTGCCATAGAGTTCTTGCAATGTCATGGTAGATAGATCCTTTGCCACTCGTACTACAGTTGTCTTCGAATCCCAGAACGTAGGAAGTGCTCTGATGAACTTGAGATTGGAGGCTTCAAGATCATAGACCTTTCTGTACATCTTTAAGTGGTTGAGTAGAATATTGAAACGCTAAAAGATCTCCGTTAATGACTCACCAGATTTGGATTCAAAGGACTCACATTGTTGTACCCATATTGATAGCTTATTCTTCTTAACGTCTTTTGTCCCTTTATTCTTTACGACCAACGAATCCCAAATTTCTTTGGCTGTCATGCAATGGAAAACGTGCTCAAAGACGTCTTCCTATAGGGCTTTATAGAGATAGTTCTTTGCCCTATTGTCGATTCCAACCAACTGTTTATCTTCGTCGGACCATTATGCTCTTGGTTTTGGAATCATCTGAGTAGGATCTTGGAGGTTAGGACATTGTGGCTGATATAAGCCGTTGAGCATCATCTCAAACAGGTCTTCGTCTATTGCATCAAGAAATGCCCTCATGTGTACCTTCCAATTATCAAATCTCTCGATGTTGCACATCGGAGGTAGCACATTCGAGAAACCGCTAATCGTCATAATACCAAACAAGAAACAGTATAACAGAAAATCAATAATCAAGAATCAAGAAACTTCTATCAACACGCAACCGAAACGCTAAGTAATATCCAAGGATCCTTCACAAGATGCAAATCTTATATGAAGAACTGCTCTGATACCTGAAAGCGTGAATCTAATCGAAGAATAATAGCCTAGAGGGGGGTGAATAGGCTATCATTAAAAAAACAGAATCTTGATTCTGTGTTCAAGATTCGATCGCAGCGAAAATGACAATTTCGACAAGATTCTTATGTATAGGAATAAGTCTGTTAGAGTCGATTGAATGTTGTGTTCAGGGAATCAAAAACAGATCAAAAACTGAAAATAACAAACACACGATTTACGTGGAAAAAAACTCACGACACTAAGCACAGCAATCCACTATAATCAAAAGATTACAGTTAGGTTTTCAGGTTCACCTTCAGTCTCTGAGTTTTCCAGGCTCACTCCGCAAACCAAGTATCAATC
This sequence comes from Drosera spatulata, assembly GCA_035668315.1. Taxonomy (NCBI): domain Eukaryota; kingdom Viridiplantae; phylum Streptophyta; class Magnoliopsida; order Caryophyllales; family Droseraceae; genus Drosera; species Drosera spatulata. The sequence goes on along the minus strand of JAOVYX010000009.1, from coordinate 59,113 downwards.
AACAACTAGATTGTCACGGTTCTAAACACCGATCACACAAGATCGTAATCAGTCAAACAAGTATCACAACAGATCACTTGTCCATAATCAGAGAAATTAACAGTAATCAAGAAATCACAAAATCAAAGAAGAAATCTGAATCTTCTCAGTGGAAGTCCATTAAAGCATCGTAACCCAAGCACAGAAGATGATGTACTTCAAAAAACTCCAAAAGTAGCTAAATGCTTTCTTGCACCTTGAATCGTAAGTAAGGAAGTTGACGGATGTTGAGAGAGGAAACCCTTTTTTTTTTTTATTGTCTGTAATGTATATATCTCAACCGCATCTGCGTATTGCCTTATATAGGCCTCAAGAAGTTAGGTTGACTTGTCGTAAAAGAAATCCAGGCCTCAGTATATTCTTTATCAGAACTCTGCCTCAATTCTGTTGAAACCTTCTTCCTACAGACTTCACATAAGTCTGTTATATGTCTCTGATACTGTTCAATGCCAATCGTCTATGACTATCTGAAATGTCAGTCCTTTGAAAACTCTGAACTTTGAAAAATCTGTCTTCATATACTTTTCATCGGATGCTGAAGCTTACTGGAACACATCAGACATTACCATAGTAAGAACAGCTATTCCAATCTTCAATCAAAACTCTGAATCTCCAGCCTCAAACTCTAATAAACTCGAAGTCTGACCAGCCAGTCTGATTTACTCAGGACTTCCTACCCAAAAATGAGTAATTATTCTTAATATATTAGATATATAATCTTCAACATCGATCCTATCATCAGGTTGAACTTTTCATAAAACTGCTTCCTTGACATATCCGTCAAGTTTCAGTACGTGTTATTTTTGCGAGAATGGCTTTCCATGCCGCACTAACCCTACCTCAAACGTAAACCAATACCACACCCATAAATCCCAAACACAAGACAACCCACAAAACACAACCACAGCCTCCCCCAATACGTTGAATAAAATGCTCAGACCCACCACCACACCTCTATTCCTGTCTTCCTTTTCCACCACCACCACCATCATGGAAAAAAATCAAGCAACATGACGCCTTTAATTTGAATTGCATGTCACACATTTAATTTTTCCCTCATCTTGCAAGTGAATTATGTGGTGTATGGCAAATCTAATTTGAATACCAACTCAAAGACACTTACTATATCAATTGAACTAATTGAGTATCCCTTTTGTATATTTCAAAATAAAAATTTGAAATCTGGTTTGGTTCAATCCGATGTCTCAGAAAACATTCCCGTCACAAAAAATTTTAAGTCGTCTTTATCCAGGATGTTCTGAACTCGTTACGTTTCAATACCATCGATTTTTTGGGAATAATTTTGTGCACCCTCTAACCCTACATTTAACATAAACCGTACCACATCACAAAACCCAAACACGCAACATAACCCACCAAACCACAACCAGTGCTCAGAGCCACCACACCGCTCCTCCTCCCCTCCACCATCACCACCACCACCACCACCATAACCCCTCTCCTCTTCTTCTCCACTTTCTTGTTGTTTGGGATTACCCCATATATTTTATAAAATTTCAACAGTCAATTTAGTGAAACCAATACATATATGATAAAGAAAGCCCAAAATTTCCAAAATTTGCTACTACCTTTGTCCAAAAATATAGCGAACGATTTGACTCGACATACGAATTTATGTATGTGCTGAATTTTTATGGGATTTGATGAAGAAAAAGTTTTTTTTTTTTTTAGTGATAGTGGGATATAAGTAGGGTTTATGAGAGAGGAGGAGGAAGGAGATGGTGGGTGTATTGTAACGGATGGTGATTTATTTGATGTTTTTATGTGAAAAGGTTATTAAACATTATATGTTATTTATATTTTGGGAAGGCGCAAATAGGAAAATATTGGCTATAATATGGGACGGAGGGAGTATGTTTTTTGGGATCGTTGCTGCTGTATTGTTTCAGAGTTGTTGCTATGATGGAATTGTTTGCTATAGGCTCAACGAAATAGGAAAATTGGTGACTTAGCGTGGCTCAGGTTAGAGCAAGTCCAAGGGTGCATGGTAAATTTGAGTGGCTAAAGCCAAATTTTAATCATGGATAGTGTCAATTTGTCAAAATTAATCAATGTTGTTCCAATGGTATTCATGCTATAATTTGCCAATGAAAAAAATGAGTGGACATGAAAGAGCCACGATAAATTTGGGTTATCTTTTTTCTTGTTGTCAAAGTCAATAAAGTATCAAAAAATAGCAATGCCAATTGTGTTTCTATATATGGCACACAATATAGCAAATGCTAAATTTTGTATGAAAAAAGCTATCCAATTGAACTTCACTAAATTGGGTATATTGCCAAATACTCTCTCCGTTCCATATATCTTGCAATGGGTTGATCCGGATCGATTTTTTATGTGTGTTGAATTTCGTATATTTTGATTAGTATATTATGATTTTTAATGATAGTGGTGGGTTTGATGTGAAATGATGAAAGAGAATGAGGGAGAAGGTAGTAGAATTTTTTTTTAATGAACCATTTTATAAACAAAATTTTCAAAGTATGACAAAAACAAGTTAATTCCCAAACTGGACCTTTTCCTAAATTCTAGTGAGAAGACGCGCCCTGCGTTTTTTCCATGAGAAGGCATAGAGGGCCTTTCTGGTGTCAGAAGGCGTTGTGCGTCTTTGCATAAGAAGGTGCCCTACGCGTTTAGCATAATCTTTTTTTTTGTCCTCCTTTTGCTCCATTTGCCTTAGTTTTGCGTTACAATTTTGACATATTAATATAACATAGATAATGGCATTGATGTAATTAAAACAAACCTACTTTTTATTCAGTACAAATACCATAAACATACAGAAAGTTTTACAGATGATAGGACATTCATAAGATAAGAGACAACACATAACCTGATTAAATAATACAACAATTTTCGAAGATCTTAGTTAAGATAATTCATATCCACGAACTAAGAATATTGGATTTGTTCTGTCTTTCATGTGCTTCTGAAGAATTTCTCCCAATACTTCATCTGTCATAATCGTTTGATATTTTCAACTATTTGTGATGGCATATTTCTAAACGTAAGAGATCACCGGATCTGGATATATAGTTTTTCACACTGTGGGATTGTTTTCTATGAATTGAAGAGACTGGTATACACTAAATGTGAGATAAGTCAATTTACCATCGTACCAACTAGTCAGGCACCATTAGCTATTCGGGTATGTCCCGTTTTCCATTTCAAAAGGGAGATTGACCAGAGCAGAGGGTAGCGTGATACTGACAAGGTGGGCTCAAGTCTGTGTACTCGATAAGATCGAGTGTTGTTTTCCGCTGGCTTTGGTCTCAGTAGGGGAGAGAGGATCCTAGTTACCCGAAAGTCCTTTCCTTCAAAAGCGAGTATTAGGATAGTCCTTCAAACCATATAGTAAGTCCTAGTCACTTGTATCCATGGCAAGTCCCTCAATATTACATCGGTCAGGCTGCTCAATAAGGAGCATCAAACGACTCGGGAAAAGATGAGGCCTAATCTCGAGGAGGATAGAACCTCTTTGTCACTGCCCCAGAGCTTTGGATTTAATAAGTTCTCTAGTCTAGTAGTGGTTTTTCCTGCAATGGTTGTTGAAGGAGCAGATATGAAGTCAAGATCGCCAACACCCAGTCCGGCACCTTCCTTTCAAGAAAAGACAAGATGTTCTCCTACCGTTCACCACTTCCCGGGACTACTGTTTTCGACTACCCAATGTTCCAAAATCTCACTTTCTCGTCCCAAGCAAGTTCTCTTCTTACATACTAAAAGAGGGCTTGAGAAAGCTCTTTTATCGAATTCACCTATACGTTTTACTTTTATACATTCTATTTTCATCTTTGCTGTCCTTCCTCGCTTGAGGCATCTCAGGGAATAAATTTTTTCTTCTTGTACGTTCTCTCTCTTCCCTCCAATTCCCCTATCGGCCCATCTTTGTTTCCCACCTCGAATGCTTATAATGCACATCTTCTTTCATGCCCCAACAACTTTCAGGCCATTAATCACCTCTAGTAAGATTATAACAATCTGAAGCTGGGCTTATCAATCAAATGCAAATGGAGAATTCTTCTTAACGAAAGTCATTCTTTGAATTTATGATGGAGAGACGAGGAAGATAAAAACAATAGATGTGATATACCGGGAAAAAAAAGGTAGAGGAGGGGCAACTACATGGAGCCGAGACTCTATCCTCTTGCAAAGTAGGCAAAGCACCGTAACCCTAATGAAAGTTCAGATCAAGTGCCAGAAGAAATGGTCGACTCTAAATCCGGATTGGTTTGAATCGAGAATGAAAGATTTTCTCTAAACTAGAAAACCTTCAAGAAAGGATCCATCAACGTGATGGACACTCGAAACCTTATCTATCTGGTTTGTATAAGAAGGTTATGTAAGAAATTTGACCTTTTCGGTAAAGGTTATGTAATAAACAAAAAAAGTAGGAAACAAAATACTAACATAGCGTTTCAAGCCTAGAGGAAGGTGCTTTCTTTTAGCCTACGCCTACGCCTTTCCCTTAATAAGAATAATAAGGTAAGCATCCAGCTCTCGATCCAGAGCTACTGCTTCAACAAGCAAATGAGCTCAGGAAGTCAAGTCAAGACGTCAACTTATACAGGTTCCGAGAAAATGAAAAACAATTCCTGTCTTAGTAGAAGTGGGTAGCGACACTAGTGGACAGTCTATCAGTCCTTAAGTGATATTACCAGTCATTCTGGAGTAGTAGTTAATTTAACAATATTTAGTCTTCATCTATTTGTTGTTTCATCCATTTTAGGTTCTATCAATTTTATAACAACTATCTTCAACATGCGTGAACCTAGAATGACTATGCATAGATTACCCTTATTTGTGTGGTCCGTTCTAATGACAGAATTCCTACTTTTATTATCACTTTCGGTACTGACAGGAGCAATTACCATGTTATTAACCGATCGAAACTTTAATACTATCTTTTTTCATACCGCTGGAGGGGCAGACCCCATATTATACCAGCATCTTTTATGGTTCTTCGGTCACCCTGAAGTTTACATCCTAATTTTGCCTGGATTCGGTATCATAAGTCATATCGTTTCTACTTTTTCGGGATTCAGTTTATTCCATGATCAGTATAGGTGTTCTTGGATTTCTTGTTTGGGCTCATCATATGTTTACTGTGGGCTTAGACGTTGATACC
>JAOVYX010000009.1:19986-45275 GCA_035668315.1 Drosera spatulata | reverse complement strand
AATTATTGCATTCACAAGAAAATCGGCTTCATCGGAATCAAAGGCCACCTTTGGATTATCAAAGTAAAGCTAACAAAGGATTGCTCTTTATCATAAGTCGAAAGCAAGAGCGGAAACAAATGTGACAGCCAAGATGTGATAGTAAGAGAAAAGAGAACAACAACAACGCCTCACCACATGAGAGACACAAAAGCTCAACATCGGTTAGGATCGCTCATATCCGATGAAGAACGAATAGAATCAGCTTTAGTAGCTAGATTTTCAGCCTCGGCAGCACCATTTTCAGTTCTAGCAGCTCCATTTTCAGCTTTGGCAATGCCATTTGCAGTCGAGGATAACTTATTCACATCTTCAATATCGTTCTCCACTACAACCTCCTCTCTAGAAAACAAGGACTCCTCTATCTTCTCCACCACAACCTCGTTTTTACTGAGATGATAACAACTTCTTGACCTTCTCAACTTTCTCCTTCCCCTTCACCAGCCCAACTGCCTCACTCCCTTCCCCCTCGAGCCCAACCAGTTGCTTCCTCACCAATGCATGCATTCTCTCAATCAACTGCCTCTTCACCATCTCGAAAGCCAGATCCATCCTCTCAAGCTGCTCCATCGCATTCTTATTGTACAGAAACAACCCGTAAAACAGCTCGAAACTATCCTTGGACGTGTTCTCTACCAAATCAAGCATACTCTTATACCCTTTCGTATTAATCGGCGTATCTCTCAGCTCCATCCCCTGTAACACCCTTCCCACCAAATGCGTTATAAACTGTGACCCTGCCGCGTGATCATCGTGCTCCGCACAACTCATCTCCACCATCTCACACCCTTCCCTCCTAAACACATCAATAAACGCCTCCACTCTCTTCTCCCTCCCTTCCCCTTTCCCAACCCTAACCTTATCATACACGAACGGCAACCCGATCCATCCATCCTTCCCTGACTCCGGTCCAAACATTGGATGCGTACACAATACATCAAAATCCGGCTCCAAATATTTTAAAAACAAATTCCTAGGAAACTCCTTCACAGACAACACATCAACAAACAGCGTACTCCTTCGGAGTCGACCGAGGGGAAGCGATTTGAGAACCGATTCCGTCGAGATGATCGAAGTACATAACAAAATCACATCAGGATGATCCTCACACATATCATTCGGATCAGGAAAGAACCTAACGCCGAGAGAACGAGCGATGTCGGAGTGATCGGAGCGGGAGTGGGCGAGGACGACGTGGCCTTGGCGAACTAGGGTTTTGGCGAGGAATTGACCAAAGTTTCCGAACCCTATGATTCCGATCTTGAGTTTATTGATCGTCGGTGGTTGTTGTTGTTGGCGTTGATGCTGCTGCTTTGGGATGTGTTGTCGGGAGAGTTTGGATTCGAGGTCGAAGGGTTGGGCGGCGTCGATGTTGCGGACCGTGAGGCGACGGAGGCGGAGAGGGCCAGGGCGGTGGCGGAGGAGGCTTGGGAGAGAAGGTGGGGAGAGGTGGAGGGGCGAAGGTTTGGGAGTGGGGGAGTGGAGAGAGGTGGTGGAGGAGGAGGAGAGGGTGGCCATTAGCGGCGGCCGAAAGGCGGTGACGGCGGCGGCGGCGATGGAGTTTTGAGAGCGTCACCTTATTGGAATGAAGTGACAGATAGAAAGGCTTTATGAGGGTTGGGGAGACGTGGGAAATGATGCTTGATGCTGCGAGCACTGTTGCACTATTAACTTTATTGTAAATTATTCCTCCCAAATTAACCTAAACGTTTTGATTCGATAAAAAATAAATATTAAATTTGTGTAATTGATTTGGTATTATTTTTATATTAAAAGATTATAAAAACGTTTCATTTATTTTAGAATTGATAAAAAAATATTTCGATTCATTTAGTACGAAAAAAGTAGAATTTTAAAAAGATATTTGGATTTATTTTTTAAATTTTTAAATTTTGAATTTTTGAAAATGTATAGAGTAGATTCTTTTATAACAGTTTATTGATTGCTGCTTGCAGCTTGGAGCATAAACACAAAATGCCTCACATATAGCAGCTTATACTCCGTTATTTTCAAAAAACAATCGTTATTTAATATTCCTTTCGTCCCAAAAACAAGGAATAATGAAAAAGTTTTCAAAACCAATTCATATCTATATTGGTTCTCAACCTTAGTTCATGATCTTATTTGTTCCTATTTAAGTCAAGGAAGCAAATCTTAAACTCTATTATATCTATTATATATATATAATTACACAAAATATTCATATGACAAATCATTTGAATGACAAATGATCTATCAAACAACATGGTATGACATGACATTTACGTCATTTTAAAATTTTTAAAAGACAATCAGATAATTTCGTCTAATTTAAATTAAGAGAATCTTTATCTAATTAATTCTAAACCTTTCATCACGAGTTGAATAGTAGAGATTGAAGATGAAGAATTTCTAAACATTCTCCTCTCAAAACACAATTTTCTATTAGTATAGTGGTTACTAAAAAAAGAGTTAAAAAAGATCCTAAAAACTTATATATGAGAAGATTTTTGGGAAAATTCTCAAAAAACCCAAAATATTTTCAAGAAAAATAATTCTCATTACATACAATTTCTCAACCGCCCATCAACTCACATTACTGTAAAACATTCACCAGATCTGACCCAGCCACCATCGTCCAATCTTTAGGGGTGCTGTTTGACACAATAAAGACGGACTGTTTCAATTTTTCCCCAATTCGAAACCTTGTCGAACAAAGGGGCAATCTTCGATCATCAAACAAGTAATCCCTCTCCGAATCAGGATAAAGCAATAGAATCATTGCCTGAAAGAAATTATCCTGATGCTCGAACCTCCACTGATACATCGGCCGCTTAACATAAATGATATCCGGCCTAAACCAAGTTGCACACTGCGTGATCAGTTGCCTAGTCTTGTTACCCAACCTCCCCACTAGATCCCACTTATCCAACCTCTGATTGCTTGATGGTGTTGCGTCTTGTTTCTCAACGGAGGTCGTCAAAGTCGGGGATTTGCGATGGGAAGCGACAACGGCCCATGACGGAGGGGGATGAGTGGGCGGTGATGGGGGATAAGTGGGAGATGAGTTTGGGAAGGTGAGGGTGAAGGAAGAGGGGATGAAGAGAGCTGGTGGAAGTGGAAAGGAGGGAGAGGAGACGGAGAGAGGTGGCGCGGAGGAGACGGAGGAGAAGAGGACAAAGACAGCGTGTATTGAAGGGGAATATATGAAATGAGAAATATTTTTTCGGGTTGTATCAAATAGGTATTATTTTGTAAAAAAATATATCTTACCGGAATTTACTCAAGATTTTTTATACAATTATTTTGTGAAAAAACTTAACAATTATATCTTATATTAATTATTAATCATCTAATCATAATGATCTTTATATTCTGCGATGAATACTTTATTTTATGATTCAATCTTTATAATGGACATTAATCCTTTGTTATATCATCAATTTTTGTACAAAAATTGAATTTGAATATATTTTTTTGTAAACAATACATAGAAATGATACATATAGCTTCAAAACTTAGATCAATTCATTAGAAATGCTGAAATTTTAATAAAAATTATCAAATTATATTTGGAACATGATATATCATCTGAATTGAGTTATGCTAACGACTTAAGAAGATCAACAAGTTTAAATCTTTTAAATGATATAGATATAAATTATAATTATATTTTAGTTAATCTAATGTTATTTTTTTTTGTTATGATTTTTTACCGTGCAGCATGGGTTAGAAATCTAATCATTTATTAAATACATCAAATCAAAATTATCAACCTTTTTAACATGTACTCCCTCCGTCACAAGAAGATTGCACTATTTCGACCGAATACGTATGACGTTAGAAGGTTTGACCGTTGTTGCGGGACAATCAAATATTATTTTTGAGAAAATATCGTGAAACATTAATGATAATTAACATAACGTATTATAACCGTGGATCAATAGAAAATTTAAAATATATCATTTAAATGAGTAATAAAGCTCCACAAATTACGTATTAAATAATATAAAAATAAAAAAACGTTATAATAATTATACGACGGAATGCCTTTTAATTATCTAAAAAAACAATAAATATCTCAAACCTTAACCTTAACCCTCCTCTCTCTTCCATTTCCCAAGACACCGTCTTCCGCCATAGCTACCATGTACCATCATCAAACAGTGCATCAAGTACGTAAAACAGTGCGCACCGATGCCAACATTGAGAGAAAACACTGTGTGTGGACTAAGTCCACGATTTTCAATGTCTTCTTTCTTCAGTAGTACTCTTTATGGTGTTGTGTTTATGACGAAATACTTATGGTATAGACACAATGTCTACGTCCTTTTCCTCCTATTACTTCATATAAAATGTACGCATTGTTTTTCCAAACAGTGCACGCATTGTTAGGAGATAGTGAACGCATCCGTGTTCTTGATCATAGATCGATGCAAGTGATGATGGTACTGGTGATGGGAAGAAATAGAGTACTGAGGAGCGCTTTTAAAATTGGTTTGGAACGCTTATTAGGAGAAGAGTATACGTAAATGTGTATTTAAATTGATTGGATGAGTATTTCATACCATGGTTTGCATTTCAAGGTTTGTTTCCTTGTATCTTATTTAAATTTCAAAAAAAAAAATCAAGCTAAAAGTTGGAAAGTGAATTAATCGTGTACACAATGATGAAGGAAAGATCACAATCGTCGTAATTGACGTAATTATACAAAAAGTGCTTAATCGTACGAGTTTGTTTTTGATATAAATCACAAAAAAATTTTAATTTATCTTGATTTACGCACGATCGTCCCAACACCCCATCTTGACATATCGTTCAATAATATTAATCCTTTTTATCCATTTTTAAGTCAAGCTGCTCATATTTTCCGCCACGAGTTTAACGATTAACGTAACGATCCGATTATTTCCTCGCTCACTATCCATTGTTCCCGACCACCATTATTGTCAAAACAGTACCCACATACATATAGATCGCACGTAAGGATCGAAAAAGGGTTAAGTTACCTCACCGATATATCAAACCTTAATCACGCACAAATGGCCACAAGACACGTCAAACACCTCTGCTATCCTTTTTGGCCGCTGTCAAACTATTGCTCCGGACGTCTCCTTCTCCGCTAGCGGTTCCTTGGTGGTGGAATGTCGCCGAAAAGCCCGTATAGAAACCGTTAGTTAAGGAAACTAGAATTGTTAAGTAAAGCGGTTTCACTTTCACTCACCGTTGAGCTCGTGGTTATTTTCGATGGCCGTTATCGGAGCAGGGATCACACAAGATGGCCAATGGGTGGCTGACTGGTGGCAGTGGCGACGGCGTGGGGTGTTGTTGTCGAAGATGCGAGAAGAGGCGAATCAAAGGGGAGGGCGCGGCTGGGCTTTTCTCCGGCAACCAAGGAGACGACGACGGTTGGGTGGTGGTCGTTAGGATCTTCTCATAGCGATGGCGATGCCGGTTCGCGGTGGCGGACGGTGGTTATGGCGGTTTGCATGTTTTCATGGTGGGAAGCGAGTGGAAGGAGAAGAAAAGAGAGGGCTGCGACGGGGTTGTTCTACGCGACGGTCTCCGACGACTCTGGTGGAACGTGGTGGCGGCGAGGGTGGTGGTAGGTGGTGAAGGGTGGTGGTTATGGTGGTCAGTTACCATCCCATGGCCATGGAGGCGAGACGACGAAGAGAAGACTGCGGCGAGTATCTGCGCGGCGGTCTCCGGCTGGTCTCCTGGGGGCCGGCAACTGGTGGGCGTGGTGGTGGTGAAGTTGAAGATAATGGGTGATGACGAGAGTGATGGTGTTGTGATTGTGATGGCGAAGTGAAGGGAGTCGGTGGAGATGGAGATAGTGGGTGACAGGACGGTTGGAAATTTTTACACGTGTGGGTTTCACATATTTTTTATTAGGAGATAATTTTTATCCTTCTTTATAATATTTGGTAATAAATATCTCTCAAATTAATCTAATAAATTAATATTATTTAATTATAACGTATATAGAGCGCTTATCGATAATTAAATTATCCCTCATTTAATTATCGTCATATTACATCAACTCAATTCTTTTGTTAAATTTTAACGTTAATCCATTCAAATTAAGTCATAATAACGAACTTTACATTATCATTACTTTCCATCGTTCGTACTTAACGTTCTAACGTTAATAATTATAATTGCAACGACGTGCGTTATATTATCGCTAAATATCGTCGTTTGTAATTAACGTTCTTACGTTAACATATTATATTCGTAATAACGAATATTTATTAGCGTTATTTTTCATCGTTTCGAAAATGTTTTACGAACGTTAAATATTTTACGGACAATAGTTTCCCCCACATTTATACATATAATTTTATATTTATATGTAAATTTTAATTAATATAAAATCTTGGGTGTTACAATAAATGAAAATCTTTCCTTATTTAATAATTTTTTTGCATATAAAATTATAAAACTATCCTTATTTTATATAGCATCAATCCATCCTATCATCATTTTTTTTTCTTTTTATCCTTTTTTTTCGCACACTTACAATAACAAATTTGTCATTCCTTATAAATTTAATACACACATAAATTATCGTGAAAATTATGACTATTCATGTCCAAAATAAAGCTTTGCCTATTCCAAAATGTCGGTTATCATTGGACTTGCTGTTATAAGAATGTGCCAACATTTGACCCGTGGATTTGTTGAGATAAAACTGATATGTCGAGATGATCAAATATTGTACAATCATGTAAATTTATTATGAAATATTAGTCGTAAAAAAAGTATGTATGTTTATGCGACAAAGATGACAAGACGATCAAAACTGCTTCATATAAGAACAAAGTTCATCGCAATTTGTGTTAAATATGTTATTTATCAAAATGTTGTAAGAATTATGAGAAGGTGGGATGGTATACTAGATTTATTTGGGAGCAAATGCGTTATAAATGTGTGATCCATAACAACGGTATGTGAAAGCAGACTGGATAGGCAAAGCAAGAAGTTTGTGGACACAATATTTTTGGTATTGAAGGTGGGGTGGAAACAATATTTTTTGATTTGTAACACAAACAAAATTACGTATCTCTCCTTCAATAGTCCTCTCCTGATGTCATTCTAACAAGAACATCCAAATAGGTAAACACCCAGATAGGTATTGGTGTTTGGCTTATTCGAGTTGATTAGCTACATAGACTTTAGGCATTGATACTATAGTTATCTCACTTATCGAAACAAATCTAAGGCATTCATGGACTCGCAAGACTTGGTACAATTTGCAATCGATTTGAATCGACAAACAAATGGCAAGCCAGTGACATACATACATCAACATGTAACAACACAGTTTGCTCTAGTACTAGTCTACAAATAATAGTTCGTCATTTGTGACGAAACATACCATTAAATCAAGACCTCGTTCCTCCTACAAATATACCAATAATAGGGAATGAGGGAATTTTCAGAGTAGTTTAAATGGTAAACTCCTCCAAACTAAGAGGCCAAGGATTTAGCGTTTCCTGATGCATTTGACAAGATTAGGTGGATCCGTACACCCCATGAGAAAATGGTCCATGCTATGCACATTCATTTCTGCAAAATAAAGTATGAATCCACGATCTTCTGCTGAAGGATAGATAACATGACGAATGAGGAGAATCATACCCCATGATAGGAATTACAGTTCAAAATGGAAGTATAACACCACAATGAGGCCAATGGTCAGATTCTGTTCTTTGACAAGGGAAACTAAGAAGTTGTTTTAAGACGCAAAAAGACCAAAACATGTGACTGTTCTCGATGAGACATGCCTCATTTATCATCATCGTCGATGTTCCCCGGCCACAGCTTGAGGAGATCCGGTGCTTGGCGCAACCTCAGGCTTGGCAATGACAGCTACATTACTACTACACCAAAGACAGCTGAGATGGATGATTGGAAAAAGGGGCCGAGTCTGTGTTGGTGTATGATCCATAAGACTGGTGTCTAGTCTTACAGGTACTTGAAGAGCACGCCGCCGTGAGTGGCAAAGAAAGGTGCAAAGACCAGTGACTCGACTGCCATCAGCTTGATCAGGATGTTGAGAGACGGTCCTGAAGTGTCCTTGAGTGGGTCCCCAATGGTGTCACCGATAACTGCCGCCTTGTGTGGGTCGGATCCCTTTGGGCCAAGTTGCCTAGCGTGTTCAGATGCTCCAGCCTGCAAAAGAATACCACATTATATTCACGAACTGCTCTCGAGAGTCCAATCCATAAGGATGAGATGAAGTGAATCAATTCTTACCTCGATGTATTTCTTAGCATTATCCCAGGCGCCACCAGTATTGGATGCAGAGATAGCAACCTGTGTCAACATTGCAAATCCCATGAAAATCATATATTCATTCACCAAATACAATGAGTAATTTAGCTCATGAATAAATAGAGACGAAACACAACATCTATGAGAGCACTTGCCAGATATGGCCAAGAAAATAACAGCAAATTGCCTCGAAAAGCTCATCACTCAGATTGGCAAACTAAAGCTAGAGATTGCATGAAACTAGCATGTTTAGAAGTAAATAATAGAATGTTTAACACCTCCGAAGAAAATGCAGATAACACAAAATTCATTTCATTGCAAGGAAGAATAATATAGACGTTAAACAGAACATGTTGATAAAGAGGAGTCTATGCGGAAACGCCAACTAAAGGTGACAACAAGTGGAGGGAGTCTGGGATCCTATTCCGATTATTCCTCTCCCTCCTCCAATGTTACAGATTCTGTCAATAATACATTTACGTGTCCTGGTAGTCCAATCTTGATGAATAACGACTTGTACCAGAATCACAACACCTATCCTTGTCAACCACTAATCAACCCTTGAAAAAAAATCCACCACAACTTCTCTTGCCACAATGTATTTAGATACAGATACTTGTCTATGAAACCAAGATACAAAAAGAGGATTACCTGCACACCAGAGACAAGAGCTCCAGCAAGGACACCAGAGAGCGTTTCCACGCCAAAGAAAAATCCAACAATCAAGGGAGTGAGCATGACGAGGGCACCAGGTGGAATCATCTCCTTGATGGAAGCATCAGTTGATATCTTGACACAGGTGGCATAGTCAGGCTTGGCAGTGCCTTCCATGAGACCTGGGATGGTGTTGAATTGCCTACGGACCTCTTCAACCATCTTCAAGGCAGCACTACCGACGCTCTTCATTGTCATTGCAGAGAACCAGTATGGAAGCATAGCTCCAACGATCAAACCAATGAAAACTTTGGGACTCAAAACATCAACTGTTGTAATGGATGCCCTGCTCACAAAGGCACCAAAGAGAGCAAGAGACACGAGTGCAGCAGAACCAATTGCGAAACCCTGTAAGGAAAAAAAATCTCAAATGAGCTAGGAGTCAAATTCGAGCAAAATTTCCTAAAACCAACATCGGAAAGCTGCAATCTATATATAGCATCTGTTCAGGAATTAGTGATTACTGCATCAGAATTAAGAAATATATTCAAACCTTTCCAATGGCAGCAGTGGTATTTCCTGCAGCATCAAGTGCATCGGTTCTCTCTCGGATTCTGTGGCTCATGCCAGCCATCTCAGCAATGCCACCAGCATTGTCACTGATCGGACCATATGCATCAATAGCCAACCCAGTAGCAATGGTACTCAGCATGCCAAGGGCCGCGACAGCAATACCATACATAGCAGCAAATGTAAAGCTGACATAAATGCTCACAGCAATGGCAAAAATAGGAATGATGACTGATTTGTAGCCTAAGGCAAGACCAAATATAACATTTGTTGCTGCTCCAGTCCGGCATGCATCGGCTACATCTTGCACAGGGCTGCCAAATAGGGAATAAAGTTAAACGAGAATCACCAGTTGACAAATTGAACAAAATCCAACATCCGAATAAAACCCTTACCTGTAAGCATTGCTAGTATAATATTCAGTGACAAATCCAATGATAAGCCCAGCCCACAAACCAACCGCGACACAGAGAAACAATTGCCTGCATATTCAGCGCAACATGTATGTTAGACTTACATCGAATCCTCACAGTTAGAATTTTCAACACAGCTAAAGCTGGCAAAAATATTACTCCCTCAGTCCCATATTATTCATAACGTTTTCCTTGTAGGGCCAATTTACCTTTCCTTTTTTTTAGTAACTTTTTAGCATAAAAAATAACAAATCAATCTCATTTAATACACTACATCCTCTAACTTCTCTCGCAATTGTTAATGTAAACTCCACTATCATAAAAAAAATATTATTTCTTCACCAATATCCATACAAATTCAACACACATAAATTCATTTGTCGGATCAAAACGTTTCAATTAATATGGGATTTGAGTATTTGAGCAAATATCTCCTTCAAGGGTATAAATATTAAAACAAACAATTACATAAGAGGTAATACGAAGGCTCACCAGTTCTTCACAACCTTCTGTGTACCGAAATTGAAAATAGTGAACGAAGAAGGAAGAGAAATCCATGTGATAATACCGATCCCGAAAGTCATCAAAACAGTGGAGATAATTAGTTGTCTCTTCAATGCAGGTTCAATTTCCTTGACAGACTTGATCTCAAAGAAGTCAGTTGCAAATAATGTTGTGAGCAAGCAAACAACAATCCCGGCTGAACTGATCAAGAGAGGATACAAGATGGCAGTCAAGTCATGGTCAATCCCAAAGGATGATATGGAGGCCACAACGAGAGCAGCGCATGATGACTCAGCATAGGATCCAAAGAGGTCAGATCCCATACCAGCAATATCACCGACATTATCCCCTACATTGTCAGCAATAACCTAGCAAAAAAAAAAAAAAACAAAGGTAAACACCATTTAATTTTAGTCTACGTAGAACCCTATCAAGGAAAATTAATATGGAAATAGTTCTTACAGCTGGATTTCTGGGGTCATCCTCAGGGATGTTTCTCTCAACTTTTCCAACAAGGTCAGCACCAACATCAGCAGCCTTGGTGTATATTCCTCCACCAACTCTACCGAACAGAGCCATTGAAGATCCACCAAGACCATATCCAGTGATCGATTCGAAAAGACCACCCCAATCATCACCATAGTACAGCTTGAAGAGGTTGATGGTGATGTAAAGTACAAGTAAGCCATTTGCGGCAAGAAGAAAACCCATCACGGCACCAGATCTAAATGCCGTGATAAATGCTTTTCCAACTCCCTTTCTTGCTTCTAAAGTTGTCCTGGCATTTGCATAAGTAGCGATCTTCATACCAAGGAAACCAGAAATCACAGAAGCCAAGGCACCAAGCACGAATGATACTGTGCTGAAGAAAGCAGTTGCAAGAGCTGGTTTGCAGGTCTTGGTTTCGTCATATCGACAAGGTTGGCTTCGTGTGCTGAAGCCCTCGACGGAACCAAGGAAGAGGAATATCAAGATTGCAAATACAGCCATAAAATATCCGACATACTGGTATTCGGTGAAAAGGAAAGATGTGGCTCCTGAGATGAACAACGGTAAGAGATCAGCCACCCAATCATAAACATCAAATCTGTCTTATAACTACACAGATCATATTGTATACCAAGCACATTGAGTTATGATATACCTCCGCATAATCATTCAATTGCACAATAAGCAGGTGATCTTCTTAAAGTTGAATAAGCAGGCATTATGATACCTATGATACCTTTATTGCAGGACAAAAATTTAGCATCAAATTCACATGATGATAATGATCAAGCCCAACAACGAGGATTGAGAGAACCAAAAGAACTGGTCTGTTTAAAGTTGCCAACAGGTTCACATGCTACTTCAGTCTTTGAGAATGCGTTTAAAGGGTCATGATAATCAATCCTTATCGCTGATCCGGGCACCACATAATAACATACAACTTATGAAACATGATATACAAGTAGCACAACTAAGGGCTATTAAGCAAAATCAAAAGCAGGCTTAGAAAGTCAGAAAACCAATACCAAGAACTAGCTTATAAAAGAACAGGTTGTCCTCTGATAAACTCTAAAAAGCCAATACTGAATTTTACCAAACATAAAGGTAATTTTTTTCTAACTTGAGCAAGTACTTTCCGGCAATGCTGCCCTGCCATGGGTAAAACAATACAAACACCTCACATGAAACCGATTGATAATGCAAGAGACCACCACCATTATTCTTGAAGTTTAACTGCAATGTTTATCAAAGTTGGCAAAAAGACCAAAGTGAAAGACAATGAAAAAAATGACAACAAATTATCTAACAAGTTTATTAACTAATTGCGGATGATACAGCTAAAACAAAATTACGGAGCCGTGCGGTGAGCACAACGCGAACTATTCTTTCACCTTTTTACAGCTAAAACATAATTGGTAACAATAGTAAATATAAGTAACAAAAAGAACAAATAATCTATTTTGAACTTTACTAAAAGGGAAAAAAATATCAATTTTGAACTATTCCATTGATACTGACGACAAATTGAAGTGCTCGGGCCAAAACACTTAAATCAACAAAGCATGAGAAGGAAAAATGGAGCAGCTTCATCCGCTGCTAGCAAGAACCTTAAAGTAAAGCAACAAAGCACCTTTTTAATGTAAAAAACAAAAAAAAATATTTGCCTAAAAAGAGCCTTGTTTGAGCCGAAACTCAGATTTTCCAACAAGGTAAAGTTACTTAATTCTTATAGTTAGGAGTATACTCATTTTCACTCGCATGCCTAAAATGGATTCACGTGGTGATTTTGCACTTGCTCACAAAAGTGTCACGCTAACTACATTACTCGTGTTGCAAAATTGGAACTTTAACACATTCGACGCTTGTAACTGTATCTCAGAACATCCCGCAAAAGGAAAAGCAACACGTTTTCTCATCTTAATGCACGTAAGCTAACTTGCGCCACGTGATAAAAGGGATCCGTACCTTACCCAGCAATAAAAGAATCATCATTGGAATAAGAATGACAAATGACACCCAGCCAACAAAGGAAATACAGAAACAGACATTATTGAGAACAATCCAAACTCAAATTTCATCCTTGTACTTGACAAATACAAATGGTCCAAGTCAAATCCTTAGAATAAATCAATACCATGTGCCCTCGCACTTGATTACTCTCACTTTAAATAGATCCAATCCCAGAAAACATATTCAAGTCTCTAATTTTCTTAACAAGTCTAGATATTTTTCTAATCCACATGAGATCTATTAGATCTAGACCTTACCAAACTGAAAATAATCAACACCAATAGACCAAATAAAAATAAAAAAAAATCATCTCAATACCTCTAATGCAATACTAACAGCACACATCACATAAATCAAACACCAAGACACTTAAACAGAATCCCCAATTCACACAATTTATACCCTCAAATCACAAAAGTCAACACCAAAGCCTAAATACGGACCCCCAATCCCCTCATTTGGACTCTCAAAGAGGGCGATTTGGATCTCGATGCACTTGACGACAACGATGTGATCATTTCTGCCCCCTTCCTTGGAAATCTATTGATATTGAAGTCCAAACTCCATAGGATATCCAGTAAACATACATCTCCTCGATGTACCATGGATATGCAGAATGA
The DNA here is from genome assembly GCA_035668315.1 of Drosera spatulata. Lineage (NCBI taxonomy): Eukaryota > Viridiplantae > Streptophyta > Magnoliopsida > Caryophyllales > Droseraceae > Drosera > Drosera spatulata. The sequence goes on along the minus strand of JAOVYX010000009.1, from coordinate 31,714 downwards.
AATATGTTCTCATATATGGTAAATCAATATTTAATACTTAGAACCTTGATTAAGTGTCTTATCATCCTCATGCACATTGCCCATTGGGATTCAAACCGTGGACTGACACACCACACATGAAATGCTAATTACACAAATGGTGTTGCAAGATTCGAACTTTTGACCCATCTATGTTGGATAAATAACCTATCAAAATCCCAATCTTGGATAAAAAGACACTAATCCCTTGTCTTTCCAGGTTTGTTTAACGTTTCCAAGGGCTTTAACTCGATGTACATCCACAAAATTATCATCGCACCCAATTGAGCAACCAACGCTACCAAAAGCTCAAATACGTGGTACGAATCTCCCATATCAAGTGTATCCTAATACCCACCCTCGTGCACAAGCCGACAAAGCCATGAAGTGTGAATTGCATGCTGAACCACCGGATACCACGTGCTAATTACATAAGATGTGTTGTAGAATCGGAACGTTTGGCATATAGGATGCTTGCTTTAATGATGAAAAATCAACCCATCAGAACATCATTCTTGGAATGAAAACCACAGTACTAATTAAGAATTGTATCTCAACACATCCGCAAGAGAAGAAAACACACGTTTTTCCAACTGAGTGCAGGTAAACTAACTGGCAGGTCATGGTTATACGGATCTGTACCATCAAAAAAGATCAATTATTTTTTAATAAGAATAAAACACCTCATCCTTGTATACAAATGGTCCCAGTCAAATCCATGGAATACATCAATCTCATGTTCCCATCTCACTCCAAACACGGATGCAATCCGACAAAACCTATTCAAGTTGTAATCTTTTTTTACCAGGTCTAGATCTTTAACCATTCTACACATCATTAATCAAATCTACACTTTCCACATCCACATCCAAATCCAAATCCAGATAGAAAAATCATCACCACCAAATGGACAACAACAACAAAACAAACAACAAATCAAGCCTTATCTGACGTCATTTTAATCTGTCATACATCATCTGAGATTCAACGGGATCTTTTACGTGTTGGACCGACCCCCATTTTATCCAGACCCCCCAACCAAATGGACCCAACAAATTAATTCAAATCATTTTTCTTCTAATTAAATGCTTACATCACAAAAAAAACAAACGCCAATCACAAAAACCAAAACCCCCAAATCACACAAATCAAACCCCCCAAACCCTAACTCCCCATTTCTCCCTTACCCTCGGAAATCGCGGTCTGGATCTCGGCGCACTTGGCGACAACCCCGTGATCATTCCCGCCATCCTCCTCCTCTATCAACGATTCCGTGAACCCGTTCTTATTAGCCCTATCCTCCGTACTCGCCGAAAGCTTCACCTGCGAAACACGGTACCATTGAAACAACGCAAATATGATGCCGAGGACGGAGCACGAAGGGATCAGGATCTCCGTTGCGAGATCTGATAGCAACGCCGCACCCATTGAGGGAAAAGGGTAGATGAAGGGTTGGGATGTGGGCGTTTTTTTGTGTTGTGGGTATTGATGAGCGTTGGATTATGTGAATTAATAGAGGGGGGAAGATGAGAGAGTGCGGTGTGGGAAAATGAGTGGATAAGAGAAGAGAGTGGGGTGTGTGTGATGTGATCAGATCTTTGTTGGGTAAATCTGAGGTTTCTATTTAATCATCATGGCTTAATATGGCATTGCTCAACTACTTTATTTTTCTTTATTTATTTATTTTTGTGAGAAACAAAAGATAAAGAAAATTTTGGATTATTGTATTGACAATAGATTTATTGAAATTATATTGGATAAGTTTCATGAAAATGATTTTGTTAAAACAAATTTTGATTGTTTCGATGAATATTTGTATGACATTCTTTAACGATATGACACTGAGAACATTCGTTAAATGTACGAGTTATTTTTTAGTGTTGAAGGTAGATAACGACACGAAATCATATTATAAGAGATATAGATTAACAAACATGTGTTGACATCTCAACAGAATTTAGAAGAGTTTCTTGATCAGTTAATTCTTTCCAAGGACCAACTAAGATGGCTTTATGTTATTAATTTGAAGTCATCGCTTGCGTACGACAGTGTTAACTATAAAGTTGTTTTGTTCATCGGCATTCTAGTTAAGAATGCAAAACACTATCGTTTACATGCCAAACAACTTCATATTCGATGGAATACATCAAAACTCAATACTTTTTCCTAGTTTAGTTAATCCTCGATATGGATTACCATGATTAATAAGATCCACACAAGGAATACGTGATGAAACAACCATATATTATTCGAATATCCCCAACATCGGATTCCCTTTTTCGTCTCTATCTAAAAAAGCACAAACCAAAAAGGAAAAAAAACAGGTCTGCGATGGCGTGACCAGTGATCTGAATAGATAAGCATCGTATTTGACAGCTCTGCACCCGCGCGTACTTTCAAAGCAACACTGTTAAAAAAAGCATCCTGATCAGGGCCCACTTACGCATCGATGGAACAATGGGAGTTCGACATGTGGAAAATTAATGAGAATATAGTGACATGATTGATTGGTCTTTTGACGTTGGGGATATGATATTATGGGGTTTTGGTGAAGTTGACACGCTATAGCGATGCAACATCACCCGTGACAGTTTAACGAGATCTGTTTCAAGGATTTTGAAATACTCACTTCATCCTCCCAAAATTATACTCCATGCTCCACATTTTATTATAATTATAATATTTATTTATATATACATAAACTTAGGTTTTTTTTTTAAATTTTGATTCTCAATCACATAATTTTTCTCTCCTCATCTTCTTTAATTTTTAACCATACAATACTTTCTAAAAATGAAAAACGTTGTAAACAATTTGATACGGAACAAAATGACAAAACGATGTAATTATTTTGATACGGAGATAGTAATAATTATTTCCTTCGTTTCGATAATATTATAACAATTACTTCTCCCGTTTCGAAAAAAATACAACATATATGTATTATGCATTATTATATACGTATGAATACAAGTCTTGTTTTCATATCAAAGGATGTCTGATCGTCCCGCAACATGTATTAGGTTGAAGTATATAACTTACCCAATCATTTATTATAACGCCCCGACTTCCAGCTCACCTACACGTGACGTTATGTCGTTATAGATAAAATCTACAACAAGATCGAATAACTCCATCAAGTTTTAGGTATAGAATTCAAGGGAAGTACTTATATATATCATTATATTTACAAAAGATGGTTATAAAGTTATCTTACAATGCACTTTACAATAGCCGAAACGTTATACATCGCATCTTCCAATAACAACAATATTATACAACCATATTTCAAAAGCTAACCAATTAATCATCCTTCATCCTGCAACTAAAATATTGCAAGTTATCTTACCGCAACTATTATTTAACTGTCACATTATTTAAACATATGTGTACTGTTCTAGATGCAGTGTGAGTTCGTTTTAACTCGTTCCAACTTCATTTCGTCCTGTACCAAAAAATAAAACCCTTAATCCGTGAGCAAAAAACTCACTAATCTAGAGAGAAAAATTCAATTTTTTCAGTAGGTTTTTCATCGACCATGACAAATCGTGTAGAACCCGTGAAGGAACCCCCGAAGAAAAGCAAGAAAAAAAATATATTTGGGCCATATTAATCAAACAATAACATGTCATAATAATTATATTATAACTATTGAATGTGTCTTTTTTTTTTTTTTTTTGTTATTATTGGATAATTTAGGACATGACTTCGCAAACCAGACTTTGAAAGAATAATTGAATCCGTATGAGTTTGATGAAAGCCATGGGGATTTAATAATTGACGGGACAAGCCACTCTCAAGTATATATATATATATATATACATGATCCAACGTGTTGGATAGACCCAATTGATATATTCGGATCTTCTGCAGAAGTTGCTCGATGGCCCAACCACCCATGGTATCGCAGTGACGTTGCGTGCACGCAAAGAGACAAGTATAATTTCTCGGGTATTACATTGATGTTTCATGATAAATTTTCAAAAAAAAAAAACGTTTAATCGTCGTTGTACATCGATATGTATACATCCTTTCTAGGACCAAGGGAGTACTAAATAAGATCGTCCCAATTAAATTGTAATTTTATTCTATTTGAAAATATTTTCCGTAAAAAAATTAAAAATTCTTATTATTTATTTTATATCACATCAATCCAACCCATCACTTTTTCTCTTTCTTTCCTTTTTTCTCACCCCTCTCACTCATAAAAGTCAAAGGATAATTTAACTTTTACACTAAAAATCAATCTTTACATAAATTATCGTGTGAAATCAAATGTTTGTAATTCTGTTTGGATAGAAGGAGTAATTCATCTAGTCCATAAAAATTATAATGCCAAATCAACCTACACATCAATTTGTTGCAAGAATTTCACGAGGGAGATAGTATAACTTATCATTATCAAACATAAACACCTATAAATATTTTTTATCAGCCCAGCCAAACGAGTACTTAATCACATAGTCTAAGGGGTCTTCTCCCTTCATGATGTACTCCAACTTACTTAGTCCGTTGTATGAAAATTTCAAACTTTGCATCGACACGCGTTCCCGACCAATCTGTTGTAAGAATTTTAGGACAGAGATAATCCAACTTATCACTACCAACCATAAACACCTATAAATACTGTTTATCAGCCCAGCCAAACAAGCGCCCTTAATCACAGTCTAGGGGGTCTTCTCCCTTCACGATGTACTCCAACTTACTCCATATGTTCCATGAAAATTCCAACGAATTGATTATGCATACATATCGAGATGAACTTTGACCCGTCTCGCGAGACGATGAAATGATTTTTTTTGTAAAAATTTCGTGAAACACTAATAATAATTTTTATTGTGTTGCATAACCTGGGGTAAAAAGTTTTATTGTTATATTGTGTAATGATATAATGAAGATGGTCAAAATATGTACGGAATACTCTCTCCTTCCCATAATACTTGTAACTGTTTGACCCGACACTAGAATTTATGTGTGTGGTTAGTTTTTGTGAAATTTGATGAAAAAAGAATATTTTTTGGATAGTGATGTTGTTGCGAGAGGAGATAATAAGTGTAATGTAACAAAATCTGATTGATATGATTTTTTTAAGATTAATCGTTTGCTAAAAGAAAAAAAATTATAAATAAATTAAGATAGTCCAAAAAAAGAGCGTTGGATGTATTATGCGATGGAGCGAGTAATATCCCAAAATCAAATCATTACAATTTTCATGGAACAGATGAAGTACTTCATCTATCCCAACAGAATAACAATAATTTTATTTAACACGATAATTTATGTGTAGGTTGATTTTTGGTGTAAATATTAAATTATCCTTTGACTTTTGTGAGTAAAAGGAGTGAGGAAAAAAAAAATTATAGATTGAATTGATATAATATAAAATAAATAATAAAAATTTTTGATATAAAATTACTCCGTCCGTCGGGGAGGAGCAAAAGTCTTTCAAAGAAAATAAAATGAAAATAACCCGTATCAAAAATCGAATCAAAGTGACCGTCCCAAATTTGTACTGATTAAACAGTGGTAGAGATGGGAATAATTAATTTAGAGAACCCAAAAATCAATTTGGTACGGGATATAGGTTTGGAATCGTATCGAATTTCCTCGACCGAACCGATTTTATATGAAGTGTCTAGTTATTTTGATATTTATGTATCCAGTTATTTGAATGTTACACCTACACTAGTGATTTTGTTCCAGTTTTGCTGTTGAACTTGTTGTTTTGCTACTGCTATAAATTCGTATTGTTTTAGTTTATAAAAAGTGTGTTGATATATTGAGTTCATTGATCAACAAATTCTTAACCTGATTTATTATATTATTATTTATTTAATTCATATTATATATATAAGAAAATATTATTGATAACTATATATATCTATTTTAAATCATATAGAAAATCTTATCTGATAAATCTATGTCGTGATGTTGTTAAACTATTTAAGTAGTAATTATTTTTTAATGATGTTATAATAATGAAATAAATATGTAATAATATTGGAAAAACATATATGAGATAATAAAAAGACATTATAAATTAAGTACATTAAATATAAATTATAAATTTTATGTCATTAATGCATGAGCAACTAAATTTGATACCAAGTAAACCAAATTTTGATATCAAAAAAACTAAATTAATTTTATATATATAAATTGATGTGAAATGGAGAGGGAAAAAAGGAGGATGATAATAAATTTGAAGGACAACTTATTTTTCACTCCCTCATCAACTCATCCTTTATTCCCCTATTTACTTTTTATTATATTCAACTCCCCATCTCAATTTCTTTTAGTGTTATACTCCCAATCTAAACAAAAATCTAAATAAAAATCAACCCAAAAACAACCCTTTTTAGAAGAGTGAAATGTGAAGAGGGGAGTGGAGCATAGGACGAAAAATTTAGAGGACTTAGATGTGAGGGATAGACAAAAAAGAGATTTTAGTGTAATTTCGCGATGGAAGAATGCATCAGGGCATTTATATTGGCTAAAGACAAAATAAATAAATAAATAAAATGGAAAAGCATGCATTTATCCATGTGGAGACTTTCTGGGCTTTGGGTTGTATTTTGGAGGGATGTATTATTGATAGAGCCTGACCGACGATTAAGTAGTGCCAACTGTGGTATCCAAAAATTTTGTTATTTAAAATATACGTAAAGTATGTATTAAATAATACGTAAATAAATACAACGAATGAATAATATTATAATATTAAAAATATTATATGTTAAGATTAACGATTTTCATCCTATAAATATTGGATTATTTATTGGGATATGATAGTGATATTTTTGAGATAAATATGTTTTGTGCCATAAAATTTACACTTCTTTTTCGAAAGTTTTTTTTTTCTAAATATCAAAACATTTTTATTTTCTACTATTTTTTTAATCCCATAATTTTTGTAATAACACGCATTTCGAAGCATTCCGTTCTATTCTTTTAACGATGTTAGAAAATTATTGAATTGGCTCAATATTAAAGTTCATAACTTAATCTATCATTAGTGTTTCATAACAATACTATAAAAAAGGATGTTTGATCGTGCTAAATTAAACTTCGAAATATGTACTGTTATAAAAGTTATGGGACGGAGGAATATTTTATATCACATCAACTCACCCACGATCACCTCTTCTCCGTTTTTTTTTCTTTCCTTCGTCTCACATTATCAAGAGGGCAAATAAGTTATTTCAATAAAATTCAAAGCATATATAGATTTTCATTCCAAATCAAACTGTTAAAATTTTTTAAGGAACAGAGGGAATACTAAAAAAATATTAATGTTTTGATATTATTGTAAAAAAAAATTCTAAATAAAATAGAGTTATATCGTATGTGGGACATCGAAAACAATTATTGTAAGTTTATTGGGATAAAGGAAGTATCATATACTCCCTCCGCCCCAATATAGATATAATATTTTGATCATGCACATGTTTTGACTCGTTCGATATGACTATCAAATATCATTTTTCATAAAACTGTCCTGAGATACAAATGACAGTTTAACTTGTATATGTTATTCATAAAGTAGTGTTATAATTTTTATCAAATCATTAAAACGACGAATAAAACTTTTTTAAATACGTATTAAATAATATATAAAAAATTAAAATATTGTATCTTTATTGAGAGAAAGGATACTATAGAAGAGTTAATAGTGATTTTATGGCGCATTAATGTGTTTGTCGTCATGTTATTAAACTGTATGGTCAAGATTAGCCTGTCGAATGGTCCGATGGGGGCATGGTAATGTCAGTATGGTATGGTATGGTATGGTATGGTATGGTACGGTACACGTTAGCTCAGTGGTCACGTTCGTTTGGGAAAGTGAAACTCAAACACAGCGAGGAGTAGCCAACTTTCATCCGATATTATTTAAAGCGGTGCACCTTTTTCGGTCACTTTATGTTACCGAACTACTTATTGTACTTCATCAAATCCTCAAATACAAAATACTATTAATAAATACTCCATCTATTTCAAATTAGTTACACTTCATCCTTTTCAATTTAATTATAATATTTTTTTATTAATCTCAATATATACGTAATATTTATATTTTTTTTCTTATTTAATAATGAATTCATATTAATAATTTCTTCGTTCTAATTTAATTATAACATTTTTTATTAATCCCATTATAAATATAACACTTTTATTTTTTTCTTATTTGGTAATGAATCTATATTAATGTAATCAAACTATTTCACCATCGCTTTTCTCATCCTTTCTCCTAAACCTCACGTATATCCCATTATCTCTAAAAAAAAATACTTTTTTTTATCTAATTCCATATAAATTCAACACATACATAAAATCTCGTGTCGGATCAAACTGTTACAATTAAATTGAAACGGATAAAATATATTCAAACTACCTCATCATCTCCTTCCTTCTCCTCTCTCATTCTCTCTCCTAAACCTAACTTACACCTCACTATCTCTAACAAAATACTTTTTCTTCATCAAATTCCATACAAAATTCAACCCACACATAAAATCTCGTATCAAATCAAACCGTTACAATTAACTTGGGACGGAGGTAATAATATTTAAAATTTTGTATTTTCGAGATAAAGTTTGACTCGATTTGTTATATGGATAAATGTTTGATTTTGACAATTCATTGCAGAACGTTAATGATTACTTAAATTGCGTATTTCAATCGTGTGCTAAAAAGAACTTTTACCACTTCCAACCGTGTGTATGCATAATAATAAAAAATACGTATATGTCATAATTTATCTGAAACGGATGGAATACTTCATTTATCTCATAAGAGAAGAACACTTTGGTGTGAATAATCTACCCGTGAGGGGAATGTCAAACATAAAACAACGTATTATCGTCATGTTATGTTGATCAAGATTTGCCTCGGTATGCCCATTTTCGTCCAATATTTCGTTTATTAAGAGAATATCGTATATTTTCTTTGTTCCATAATATTTGTAATCATTTCATCCATTACAAAAATTTATATGTGGGTTAAATTTTTATGGAATTTAATAAAACAGGAATATTTTTTAGGGATAGTGAGTTTGTTGTGAGAAGAGATAGTGAGTATATTATAATAAAATATAATTGATGTGATTTTTTTAGATTAAATATTAATTAAAAAAGAAAAAAATTTATAAATAAATTGAAAAAATTTAGAAAAAATATTACATGCATTATGAAATCGAGGAATATTAATTTTACTCAAACTACTAACAGATCACAGCGTTCATCCCCACGTCCATCTTTCTCTAAGCTTTTCCAACACTAAACAACAATGAATGCATGGTTGATCTATAGTCGAAACAAACCCAAACACGTATCTCAACAGACGGGTTGTGAGGGCTGCAAAACGGGTTGGAAAAAAAGAAGAAGAAGCCCATCGCTCATTGTGCCCATTAGACAGGTAGACTGTGCCCAGAAAGCCCATTGGGCATTGGACCGATGAAAGCAGGCGCATTGACAAGAATAACAAGATCCGTAGTATTCTCTATCTAAATTCAATTGCAACACTAGAACGAAGTAGAACATCGATATAAATTTTGATTTATGTTATTAGATGATTAATCAGATTATCATCAAACAGGACGGTTAAAGTTCTGTACTTTAACCCCAAATCATTGACATATTTTGTTTGCATATCGTTAAGGCACTAAACTAAGTTTTTTTTTTTTAAATTAAGTGTTGTAAAATATTGAGATTGTTGCAAATAAATCGGGAAGAGAAAACCATCGCATGAAACTTTTGAATTGTTGTGATGTAAATGTCTTCTTACTTCATTCCTCTCAAAAGGAAAATTATTACTCTTTTCATTTTAGGAATAAAGTAACCATTGCCATGAATCGAATTTTTATATGTACGTTGAACCATATCGAATTTTCAAAAACAACTTACTCTTTATGTTAATAATGAAGTTTATTGCAATAATAAAGAAAAACGTTACTGCATGTTAATGCAATAGCAAAGAGGTATCGCTAAACTTTTTGTTGAGTAAACTTCCCCAAAGTGTAAAATACTGCATCTTTTGATGGAACCATCTAAAACATAAGTTGTATTTGTTATATGACGAAGAGAATTAGTACTAACGTGAAACAAGAATAAATCCTAAATTTTCGACTTAATGGACAAGCCCCCCTCCTCTGTAACGCCCCGATCAAATTGTTGCTACCAGATCGTCACTAACACTAGTTTCAACAGAATCATTTTTCAGGTTGACAATTGGCCCATAATTCTTTCAATACGCTTTGACCTCATTCGCGTACGTCCTGAAAAACTTTCCAAGAGGTCACCAACAAGTCATTGCTACCGGATCATCACCGACACTAGTCCCAACAGAATCACTTTTCAGACTGACAACTGGCACCTAGTCCTTTCAGAGTACGTTTTGGGAAACTTTTCAGGAGGTCATCCATCGCAGCATGACTCCACGTTAAGCACGCTTAACTACGGAGTTCTAAAGTGATGGGTTACAGAAAAGGAAGGTGCACCTTGTTGGTATAGGTAGTACTATCAAATCATTTATGCATTTCTTTGGGGTATCATATACACTCCCACTTAAAGAACGCAACGTTCTCGTTACGACTTCAAGCATGACACACAACCCCAGAATCTTCCCCCGCTAGGTCGCTGACCTAGATCTCTTGTCCACCGGTCCAGCACGCGGTCGTTTGTCAGACGGATAACTGGCCCCACAGACCAACACTAGTTCTTTCAATGCGTTTTGGTCTTACTCCCACACGTCCTGTGAAACTTTTCAGAAGGTCACTCATCCCAACATTACTCCACGTTAAGCACGCTTAACTGCGGAGTTTTAAAATGATGGGTTACCGAAAAGAAAGATACACCTTAATATATAGATAGTACTATTAAACCATTTAAATATTTTTTTGGATATTACACCCTCGATGTAATCCAAATTTGATTCCATCGGTTATCTTTATCATTTTGATGCTCCACAATTATGTCATTAATCAATGTCTTGACCTTGTAGTCTTGCTTTGACGTATTGGCGTAGCATAGACAAAGGCACATTATTTCCACTCCATTGAACGACGACCATATACAACTCCTCATTTGAAGCCAATAACAAGATTCGAATCAACGCGCAGCACATTCCCAAAATCGAATTTTGGGGGTCTTCCTATATATTCTCCGCAAAATCCCCCAATAATTTTCGCACCTCATTTCTTTCAAACTCATCATTCATTTCTATCGATCAGTTATTTGCAAAACATCCCATCAATTGATTGGCTCAAATTCACTGCACCATTTCAATCAATTTCTGGGTCGTCTTGATTCTTCGATTATTGATCTGGGTTCTTCGAGTTTTGATCTAGGGCAGCCTTTTTTCTGGGTGATCTGAGATTGGATTTTGACGAATAAGGAGCCGAAGTTTGGGGGTTTCATCGAGAACCCATTTTTCGTCGGCCGGGGAGAGTTTCGAAGGTCATTTGGTGAAATTGGGTGTCGAAAAGTCGCTGTTTTTTTTTCATCTGGGTTGTCGTGTTTCGTGACATGGTGTCAGTGGCGTCGTCGCCGAAGCGATCGCCGTCGTTGGGGTCGTTGAAGTCTGTCTTCTCTCGAGTTGGGGCTCAAAATCATGGTAGTGGGAAGAGGAAATTCGGGGCTTCGTCGTCGGGGTCGGTGGCGGGATCTGATGATTCCATAGAGGAGGATGGGACGATGGAGCTTATGCAGCTTGG
>JAOVYX010000009.1:0-19886 GCA_035668315.1 Drosera spatulata | reverse complement strand
ACAAAGGAGAAAACGCATATTTTCGTTACGTTTATTAATTTTCGAGCTATTATTTGATCATCATTTTTTTTTTTTTTGCATTTATTTGATCGTAATTTTCTGGGGCTTTACACTAGCAATCAACTATAGCAGCAAATTCCAATCTGTCCATTCTAGATACCCGTGTCTTGGACGGCCAATCTCCAAACTTGTCAAACTACAAAATATGGGCAGCTCAAAAGGATGTCCTGGATAGTTACCGTCAGCCAGTAATTAATGTGAAACAAGTAAAGGATGTAAGGCTCAGAGAGCGACATGATCGTGACCATAGACAGAAACCAGAGAGCGACAGGATCTTGACCAATACAACACTAGCGACAGAAACCAGAGAGCGAAAGGATCTTAACCATAGCAACACTAGCAATGAGTGTCTGTGCTGAATCTGGAACTGTATCAATGTAAAATGATTTTACATCGATACCCGCCTCAGTTAGTGTAAAGATCCGAAAAGTTTGAGATAATTTATTTTTCAAAAAGTAACAAAAATAGTATATTACTGAACGTTGTAATTTGAGGAGAAGAGGAGAAGGAGAGCTTGAGAAGTTAGGGTTATAAGACGACGAGGATCTTTAATCATTAATAAGAGAAGATGATCATCTTGTTTAACAATTTTATGAAAAATCATAAGCTCTGTGATAATATCTGATTTTAATATATGTTGAATCTTCACATATCTAATTTTTGATAAAGTTGATAGATCATGATTTCAAATTATGAATATCAAGATATAAATCAAAACGTATGAAAATATCAATCTGTAAAAACTGATTACAGAGGTAATTTTGTGACTTGATCTGAAATTACACAGAAAGAGTTAGAAAAGGAGCCCTATATCAATAAAAAGGTCTTGAAGTGTAGTTTTCAGAACAGTTTAAAAGTCTGTATTTAGAGTTGTATTTCAGGAGTTATGGGTTGATTAGTGAAGAAAGGTCAAACTATCTGATCTTGCAGAAAACATAAAATTAAATGAATAAACTGCTGTTATTGGTAAGGTTGCGTGAAGTCTAGTTTATGAAAAATTTAATTCAATAAAAAGATTATGAAGTCTAGTTTATGTAAAATTTTACGAAATGATTTTTGGAGCTGTGTAAGAGAAGTTATAGATTTAAATGTGTCGAAGGGTCATGTTGAACAGAATCCGAAAAAGAACCGTTTTGACCCTAAAACAACTTTATATGTTCATAAACACTTCAAATGATGATAAATACATAAAATCATCATCATGAACTATCAAAATAAGTATCAAAGAATTTTTTCAAAGCTTGGCATCACCACATAACATTACTATGATGGTTTTCGAGAAGTACTAATAAATATACTTAATTTCATAACGTGAACAATCATTCACAAGGATATGTCTTAATACGCATATCCCATTATATTATAGGACTTGGAGACGCTGCTCGTCGTCACATAAGGACGAGGTTGAACGTGCGCATGTTAAGAACTGTGGTAAAAGGTAACGTTTAGATTCATTATGTGTGGCGATGTGTGTTATTATACCGTGAGTATAATAATATGTATTGTAATCTTTGGACATAGTCACTAAATGTGACTGACGTAAAACATTGACCGCAACTACTGTGTGCTATGTGCTAAATACTGAGAGCTATGGATTGTTATTGCATGGTGTGTGTTATGCATTATTTGCTGGTATAATGAGCGTGAATATATGAAAGGAGTGTAAATCCATTATTGGTGAGATAACTCCATGGTATAAAACACAAAGAGCGTTGTGTCTATCGCATGTGTTATACAGTGACTTGATGGTGACATTCTTTCATCGACCTTTTGGTATGAGGGTATTGCACTGCAGGAGACCCTGAGCTTCGGTTTGGTTGATCCCCTTTCACGGATGTCCCTTTTGCTAAAGTTGCATAAAGCTTATCTATAAAATAGAAGAAGTATCGCCAAGGGCACAATTATAACATTGAGGATATCTATTATCTGTCGTCTCTGTGTGATTGACATGATGGTAAGTATATCAAAGTCTTGAGTAAACTATTGAGTGCAGCAATGCGTAAGACTTGGATTGGAGACCTGTCGTGACACAGTGTCATTGACTCACTTTGTTTGATATGGAGGTCTTGACTGTCATTACCATAAAGGATATGACGGTTGCAAATGACGTCGATAATGTCTGGAGTATCGATGGATGTGTGGATTCGAGCGTTGTTACGTGATGTTAAGTATTCTTATGTGACTAGGATAAATCATTGGCATGCTTGTGATGATAATTTTAAATGCCAGATTGGCATGATAATTTCAGAGTGCTGGAACAAAGGATTTAAGTGATCATTTCCCTTTTCTTTTATTACTTTCTTCTCTCGTGTAACCCCTGATAAGAGGGCCGACACGTTATTGAGCTCCTAGAGCTCACGATTACTATTTTTCTGTGTCTTTCTTCTTCTTTTTGTTACAAGAGCAAGATTTGAAGGAGAAGTGTGACCTAAGATTTGATGTTAGATATAACTTATGTATGAAATGTGTTCTGATATTAAAAACAGATGTAAATTTCGCTACAAAGGTGATATTCTAGACTATGATTAAGTGCATCAAAAATTTCTAAACTAATGATGTATAAATAAACTTAGCTTAATTCTTATAACTAAGTCGGGAAGTAATTTTTACCTAATTGAGACGTTGGATCTAACGACAGTGACGTCATATGTATCAATATTAAGTAATGAAAAATCGGGACGTTATAGTTAGAGAACTCAAATTCTTCAAAGTGTAATCAACACATAAGTAACCATTAAAATCTAAAGTATTTCAAACTTGGGACATCAATAGAAGTATCGTTCTAACCATGTAATCAACACAGTGCGTCTGTTCAAATTAAAACAGTATGTCTGTTCAAATTGAAACAGGGCGTCTGTTCGTTTTCGCCTTTGAGGTATATCGAAAGTTTGACTAGCTGAATCACCTTTGTCTTCTTCTTTTCGCCTCTGAACAGGATTTGACAATATGGATTGGTATGATGTTCTCCTTCAACCTCCTCTGCCCGAATAACAGTGACCGAAAGAACCCCTGCCTCGCTCAAACTTGCATTAAATGATGTACATCCAACTACGTTTTCTTTCTTCGCTAATTTGTCGTCGAAACTCTTAAAGCTGATGTTGTCATACTTGAAAGGATCGAGTGTTAGCTCCATTACTAGTTTTCCTCTCAGCTTCTTGGTGTGGGCATCACTCAGGTAGAAACTCTTTCATAGATCGAGGATAAATTCTTTTGTTTTTTGGGGTAAATTCTTTAACGGGCAGGTTTTGTTGATGTTCAGCTTCATCATAGGGATGGTGATGGGGGATGGGGATGAGTGGGAGATGAGTTTGGGAAGATGAGGGTGAAGGGAGAGGGGATGAATAGAGATGGTGGAAGTGGAGAGGAGGGAGAGGTGGTGCGGAGGAGACGGAGGAGAAGAGGACTGTGTATTGAGAGGAATATATGAAATGGAAAATATTTTCCGGGTTGTATCAAATATGAATTATTTTATAAAACATGTATCGAATTTACTATTTTTTTAATACAAATTTGATTGATTGTATATTAAATACCTTCTTATTTATGATTACAAATTAAATATATTTTAAAAAAAATTACCTAAAAAAAATATAAACTAAAAAAAATCTCAAAACCATACATGTGGAGAAATATTTTCAAAAATATATAATTCTAAAACAGCATGTTCTCCACCCAGCATCACGCCAGAACCGGTTCGCAATGCCCTTTGCCTCCACCCCACGCTGCATGTTCCCTTTTTCTTCCCCATTCCGTCATCGTCGTGCTCGGTGATGGCAAAATGGCTAGGCGGATTTTCCTTTCTCGTTTATCTCCATTCCCCTCATCCTTCACAACATCCAATCCACAATCCTAACGATTCAAGGGTTTGTGGGACTCGATGGTTATAAGCTCCACCAATCCCACCCATCTAACTTTCGAGTTAACACGATCTTATACTCGAGGTAACAGGAGTCAATACGATCTTTTTAGCCATGGAGCACCTAGGAGCAAAGAGTTTAGGCAAGCGTAGGCGAATCAACTAGACAAAGATGATTGCTTGTGGACTTGAAGCGCAGACGATAGTGAGGATGAATCAATACGATCGAATGTTGAAGCGTTTCGGCGAGAGAAATCTTGATTTTGTTCTTGAAACACCAAGATGATTACTACTTTGGAGTTTCAACTTTCACTCTGTTTCATAAAACACAGATGCTCTGATTTGATCAAAATAATACTGACGTTCTATTTCAAAATAATATAGACGCTCTATTTCAAAATAACACAGACGCTCTGTTTTGATGTACACAAAGATTCTTTTCCAAAATAACAAAGACGTTCTGTTTTTTTAGATTGTAGTTTTTTGGAATTTTTTCCGACGTGTATCTTTTTGGAATATTTTCGGGATTTATTGCATATTTAATATATATTGACATTGCACTTTTCCTAAAATTCAATATTGACACTTCATTTTTCCTAAAATTAAATGTGTAAAAAAGTAAGAATATAAAATATAAATATAAATAATTTAAGTGTTTTTTTATTTAAGTTATCATCATAAATGATCAAACAAAATATTTATATGATTTAAATAAAAACTTAAAATCAAAGTTGGATAGTTTATTTCTTACATTAATGAATTTCATATTTCTTTTTTTTATTATGAACTAAAACAAAATCTAATATTTTTCTTCAATAATCTTTAATAATATACCTATTTAATTCAAAAAAAAGAAGATAATTATATATATTATGCTCAGAAATAAATTATCCGGAGTATTTATTTTGATCATCAAAATAAGATCCAGACGTAATTCCAATTCTGACCAAAGATCTATAACAAGATTCTTAATCAGAGTATAAATTTTTGATTTTCAAATTATACAATTTTTCATGGATTTGATAATTAAAAGATAATCAATTAACCAATAAAAAATATCATTTACTGGGAAGAAGGCTGGGCCTGGCGTTCGGTTTGAAAGGCTCCGGAGGCATTTCTATGTCTGCATTGGACTGTTCTCGTATTGTATGCTTGAAAATGACGTTCTTTTCATATTTTCTCATATTGATATGAACAAAGAAATGGTCCTATATCGTATGCCTATAAAAAAAATATTTTGAAATAATTTTTAAAAAATATCTTTTAAAAGATCTTATTTTAAAAAAATATTATCAGTTTTTATAAATTTTCGCAAGATAACATCCCAATCCCACCTTCACCTCACCCTAAAAACAAGTGTTTATTTATAACAAACTAATATATCTGTAAAAAAGTATAATACAGTTCTAAAAAATCTAATATACTTTTCAAAATTCGACCGAAATAAATAATTCGTAAACAAATAATACGTTTGTCGGCTGAAATAACCAGTACATTCGTCGAAAACTGGATCGAATCCCCCAAACATCATCAAATTCATCCTCGACCCCAACACACCCAGAACACACAAAACAAATCTCAGGTATTCACCCCAATTCTCTTCAATTCATCACCCAATTTTACCAATTCAATCGACATTCAATTTCGAATTCCAAGCTGTACAACGCTGCTGAGAGAGGGATATCTCATTATGTGTCGGTGTTGATCGAGGGAGGGATTCGATTTGATTTAGTGTTTAGATTGTGTGGAGATTTGATGAATTGATTGTTTGTTGTTTGTGTATAGTGATTTTTTGATTTGTGTGAAGTGTGTAATTCAATCAAATTGTTTATATTTGTGTGGATTGATTGTGTTGATCTCGGTTATTCTCCGTGTTGTAGGGGATGAGGAGGAAAGGCGGTGGAGTTTCAAAAAGAGGAGGAGAGGAGGGAGGCAGCCAGACGGCGGTGACAACGCGTCTGCGGCGACGGTCGGAGTTAGGCAATGTAGATGGGGCAGAACCGGGGAAGATGGGGGGAGGAGAAGGGGATGGAGGTTTGTGATAATTACAAGGAGTTGGTGATACTTCCCAAAAATAAGTTTGTAAAATGGTATATTCGGGAAATTGTCATTAAATTTAATAACAAAATATATATAATGTTTATTTAAAAATCTTACATATTTTTATTTTAAAAATGTTAAATTTTAATACAAATCTATTGATTTGTTAAAATCAGATTGGACTTGTTGTTTCGATTTTGTAAAGTTTGCACAATATGGTTTATGACCCAATAGTTAGCCAAATAATCAATATCTAGCCCGTTTCAATGACTTTGATGCTTTGGAATACAATATTTTGTATCAGAACATGGTGCTGGCATATGTCTTGATCTTATTGCATCTGTTGCATTTATATAAGACATGCAACCTATAAGGCACATATATGTTTTTCATCATTAATAGAGGTATGTAAATTTTAATTAATAAATAGATAGTGTGAATATAAATTAAAATCACATGTATAATTATAACAATTTTGGGAGCATAAATAGGAAACTAATTATAATATATCTACGTTTATTAATTATTTTATTGCAACGTTCCAGAGGAGTTGTGGACCTTGTGGTATTAAGAAAAAAAAAGTAACTGATTACTTATTATATTAATAAAAATCTAATGTTAAATATTTTATTAACGTTATACAATAATTTCTGAATATAGGACGGGAAGAGTGTTATTCTTTTTGCCCAATATATATATATATATATATATGCAATGGTTTGTTGCTCGTTTCAATAATAACAATAACAATAAATCAAGTCTTTATCCCATCAAGTGAGTCGACTATATGAATACGACGGCGTCATTCTAATCTGTCATATACATCATCTTCTGTAAGATTATTATAGATCATATCATACTTCAAGATTTCTCTTATGGTTTTTTTAGGTCTCTCTCGTCCTCTTTTGACATGTGTTAACTCTCAAGCTTCACATCTCTTAACAGAAGCTGTGACTGATCTGCGTTTCACATGACCATACCATCTTAGTCGTGATTCTCTCATCTTATCTTCTAGTGGAGCCACACGCACTTTCTGTCTGATAACTTCATTTCGTATCCTATCTATGCTTTTATTTTCACACATCCATCTTAACATTTTCATCTCGTTTATACTCATCTTCTGTACATGTTGTCACTTAATTGTCCAATATTCTGACCCATACAACATCGCTGGTCGAATAGTTGTCTCAACGATGCGACAAATTATGACCTTACCATCAGAATGAAATACACAACTTAAATCATCATTAATGTTTTACAAGAATTTTATGAAAAATGATATTCGATTGTGATACAATATAAATCAAAATATATATTGATATATATATATAATTATAATATAATATTTATATTGGGACACCACAACCATAAACCATCTCAAAACCGCGCAACATCATCACTGTGAACCCTACCCCCATCCAGCCCTATTACGCGGCCCATTGCGCCTCATCGCAGCCCACTAGCACCACTTTCCCGCCATTTCTTCCCGCCAAAACCAACCCACCCACACTCCCCTCTCACTTCAACTCCCCGCATTCAACACAATCAAACACACAACACAAAAGTTACGCTCACACAAAATCACAATCACAATCACCCAATCTACGATCCCTCGCCATCTCGGGATGGGACGAAGGCGCGGTGTACTACAGCGACCAGGCGCAGTTCCCAAGAGACGGCAACTCCGATACCTCCACCACGACCACCCCTAGTCGTCACTCGGTTCTCGTCAAGTTCAAGGAGTTCATTCGCGGGTTCGAGACCGAGAAGGGCGTGTATCCGTATAGAGAAAGTTTGGTGCATAATCCGAGAAATCTTGTGGTCAATTTGGAGGATCTTGATGGGTTCGATCCGGAGTTGCCCGCGAAGCTTAGGGCATCGCCGGCGGATTACTTGCCTCTGGTATGGATGAGTGACCGTTTGTGGAACCCTGATTGAGTATATCGTTTGAGTGATGATTTGGGGGGTCTGAGAGATTTTGAGGGCCGAGATTATTTGACCTGATTTTGAAACCCTAATTAACCCTAAGTTTGAGTAATCTATTGGGAGGCAGTCCCTCTGTCTTTCATGATAAGGCAAGACTGTATGTGTCATGCCCTTCGATGACAGGATTATCGGGGCTGTTTTTGTTGTTGTTGTTTTGAGTGATGATTCGGGAGTTTGGGTTTTTTAGGACCAGTTGATCTGATTTTGAAACCCTCATTAACCCTAAGTTTGATTTATGCTTTTGGGAAACAGTGTTTCCGATGTCCGCAATAGGGTAAGAATGAGTAAATATTCTCTTCCTCGAACTCTTTACATGACGGGATTTCCTGGGTTGTTGTTTTTGTTGTTTGAGTGATGATTTGGGTGTTTGGGATTTCGAATGGTTGATTGGTGCAGTTTGAGACGGCGACAGGGGAGGTGTTGTCAGGGTTGAAGCCGAAGGTGGCAACAGAGAGTGGGGAAAAGGAGGAGCCGCTGACTGGGGACGTGCAGATTTTGTTGACGTCGAAGGAGGATCCAGTCTCCATGAGGTCGCTCGGGGTTAGTGTGCTGTCATTTTGATGAGGATCAAGATTGTCCTATGGTTTTCGTTTTGGTTTCAGTGACTTTTGTGTTTACTAGGATTATGGATCCTATTAGATTTGGATTGCTATGAACCTGGTCCAAATTGGAATAGGTTGAATTAGTCTTGTTAATATTGAGCATCACAATCTAGTTCTTTGTTTTAGTGCTGTGTCAAGTAATAGAAGCTATTTATAAAATAAGGCTAAATATAATAATGCACCCCGTGCAAATAGTCAAGCTTGAATAATGTATCGATCCATCTCATACCAAGTGCTAAATACAAGTGGATGTAGGATTCAAACTTGTGAGCTCTAGTTAACGGCCTGCCCTTTTACTGTGGCGAGGAACCATCAATAAAAAAGCACAACATCATGATCACCAGCAATATCATTTTATTATTCTAATCCTGTTCTATGTAGTTATCTCAATCATCATTGACAAGTATGCTTCTCCGTTTTGTTTTTTGGGGTTTAATGAGCAGGCTCAATATATTTCAAAGCTTGTGAAGATAACCGGGATTAGTATAGCGGCTTCCAGGACAAAAGCAAAGGCCACTTACGTGACTCTGCTGTGTAAGAACTGTAGATATGTGAAGACAGTTCCATGCCGTCCAGGCCTAGGTGGAGCAATAGTTCCTCGCTCATGTGATCATATCCCTCAGGTTTGTGTTAAATATGCGATGTGTAATTGATTCTTGCTTTTTGATCTTGTGTTTTCTTTACTCATTTTCTCCATGTTGTCGTGAATATCTATTAATCCATAGCCCGGCGAAGATACTTGCCCTCTTGATCCATGGATTATGGTGCCTGATAAAAGCAAGTATGTCGACCAGCAAACCCTGAAGCTGCAAGAGAATCCAGAGGTGAACATCTTGGCTCATTGGAAAATGTTTCTACTTATGGGATATCATAGTCAACTGGTGAAAAGAAGTGATATGATTCTTAAAGTTTTCTCTTTAAAATGGAAGGATGTTCCGACCGGTGAGCTTCCAAGGAATATACTTGTATCAGTGGATAGGCATCTTGTTCAGACAATTGTGCCAGGGACAAGGCTCACCGTCATGGGGATTTACAGTATCTTTCAGGCTGCTAATTCTTCTACCTCGTAAGAATGAAGACATATCTGAAGTTTCATGTCTCTTCTCTAACCATCATCTGATTTGCTTCTCATGTTTTCCTTTTTTGTCAATTCCAGACATAAGGGAGCAGTTGCCGTCAGGCAACCTTATATCAGGGTTGTCGGAATAGAGGAAGTGAATGCGGCTAACTCTAGAGGTCAAGCTGCCTTCACAATTGAGGAGGTATGTATTGTTGCATGGAATCATTTAAAGGCCACATTCTACTGAGCTTTCTCGAGAGGACTGACCTAAGTATCAGCATGCCCTATTTGTTGTACTTGCTGAAAAAAATGCCTGATCTCTATTTTCAAGTATTTGTCATGTTGTATAACTGTAAGAGTTTGATCCCCGGCTCATGCTCATGAAAAGACTAAAATGATATTGCTAGAGAGACTTGAAACAGCGAAGTCATGGCGGGGTGGTGGTTTTTGATCATGAAGGGGATAAACATTCAAGGTTCTGAATTCTGACATCAGAAATTATACGTCTATATTGTCTGTTGCCTTAAATTTCTATGCCTGCTTTCACTATGAAATACATGGATTTTTTTGATCTACTTACCAAGTCTCCTACATACGCATCTCTTTCCATCATATACAGATAGAAGAATTCAAGAAATTTGCAGCTCAGCCTGACGCATACCAAACCATATGCTCTAAGATTGCTCCATCTATTTTTGGTCATGATGATCTGAGAAAGGCCGTGGCTTGTTTGTTGTTCGGAGGATCAAGAAAGGTATAGGGATATATTCTATAGAGCTTGATCAGGTTGCATTATATTCTCATCTGTTTTACTAAGATTTTCTCCCAATCGCAGACTTTGCCAGATGGTGTGAGGTTAAGAGGTGATATCAATGTGTTGCTCTTGGGAGACCCTTCCACTGCTAAATCACAAGTACTTATTCCTCTGATTTAATTTCCCCTTCCAGTGGTTGTTACTTGTACTGATGAAGTCCATGCATACTACTCCAGTCTCTCTAGGATACTTTCTTACAAGATTGTTGAAACCCTGCTATACAAAATGAGAACTTTAATTTTGCTGTGGACTAATGATGCTAACTCTTTCACTTGTATGAAGTTTCTCAAGTTTGTCGAGAAGACGGCACCTGTTGCCGTTTATACTTCTGGAAAAGGTTCCTCAGCTGCTGGTCTTACAGCTTCTGTTATTCAAGATAGCAGCTCAGTAAGTGCTTAGCTTCTCATGGAATAAAATTTTATTATTTACTGGCCTTTTTCTCATTATCAAAAATAATTTTGTTTCTTTTCCAAGAGCTAATGTATGAAATATGCATAAATTCAGCGCGAGTTTTATCTGGAAGGTGGCGCAATGGTTTTAGCTGATGGAGGTGTTGTATGCATTGATGAATTTGACAAAATGAGACCAGAAGACAGGTTTGCTTGATAACAAAAAAATTATCTAACTAGATGTATTGTCACACTTGATTCGCAGAGCCTTAACCGCAATACTTCCTTACCTGTACTCTTGATTCACGGGATGCTAAAGGAACTTAATTGTGGTTCAGAGTTGCCATTCATGAAGCCATGGAGCAGCAGACAATCTCCATTGCAAAAGCAGGAAGAACAACAGTACTCAATTCTAGGACCTCTGTGCTTGCAGCTGCCAATCCTCCATCAGGGCGATATGATGACCTTAAGGTCTGTACTTGCTACAAAAAGGTCTATGGTGATGGTTTTCTGCCGTATTTGATCACGCAATCGGGCTATCTTGCAGACAGCCCAAGACAACATTGATCTCCAGACAACTATCCTTTCTAGATTTGACTTCATATTCATCATGAAAGATGTTCGAAGATATGATCAAGACAGGGTAATGGACTTATCCTTTGAAGTTGCATCTACTATTCTTGATCAATAGGATAACTTATTTGCAGGACAAATTTGTTCTGTTTGTTAGATGCTCATTTTAAGAGTCTCTTAATCAAACCTTCAAGTTTTGGCATACTTACTCTTATTATGACATGTCAGCCTGCCTATGAGTCTCTTTAACTCCACCATTCCTACATGATCTACTATTCTAATCCGATTCGTTTCAACTCTAGCAAATCGCTAGCCATGTGATAAGGGTTCATGCATCAGCCAGTGCTACCTCCGGGGAGAATAAGTCATTGAAGGAAGAAAACTGGCTGAAGAGGTATACTTCATTAGTACTTTTGGAGAATTTTGTCGCTATACCACTAACAGTTGACAAGAATGCCAATTAGTCTTCTGATACATCCGAGTTGCTTTTGCTATATGCAGATACTTGCATTATTGCAGAAACGAATGCCATCCACGGCTATCTGAAGCAGCTTCAAAGAAACTCCAAACAGAGTATGTGAACATTAGACAGGTATGCATCCTTAAATTTTGCTTTTTTAGAATTTCAAAATAAGCAAGTGGTATCTGTTATGAATAAATTTCTTTCTAGAACTTGGAAAAATGCTCCAAATACATGTAAAAAGTTAAATGTGGACCACATCCAATATAGAGAAGGGTCATCAACCTTATAGCTGAATTTGATGTTTGCAGAATATGAGGCAGCAGGCAAATGAAACTGGTGCACTAGCAGCTATACCAATCACTGTCAGACAGCTTGAAGCCGTGATTCGGCTTAGCGAGGCTCTTGCCAAGATGAGACTGTAAGTTTCTCATATGATTCCTCGATCACTCTTATGTTGGAAACTTGGAGTGCTAGAGGTTTAAGCCGTGATTGAACTGTTCTTTCAAATGCCTTTTTCTAGCAGTCCTAGATTTGAGACTTGACTTCTTCATATTTCGATAAAAGAATGGAATTAGATTAAAATTTTTATGGGTTTTATAATTCTTTGCTTTTCTGATATAGTTTGTTTGAAAATTCAAATATTGTGTAATACCCCTAAGGAAAAGTTTAAACGGTTTGATAGTATTACCTATATCAATAAGGTGCATCTTTCTTTTTGGTAGTCATCATATTAAAACTTCGCAGTTAGGCATGCTTGACGTGAAGTAATGTTGGGATGGATGACTTCCTAGGAAATTTTTCAGGTGTGTGCGAGTGAAGTCAAAGCACACTGAAAGGTGTAGTGTTGGTTTGTGGGGTCAGTTCTAAGCTCGAAAAGCAATTCGTAATAGCGACCTGATAGCGAGGATTGGCTGGAGCGTTACAAAATGGCATCATAGCAACCCTCATTCGTTTTTCATAATGTACTTGGGTGCACATCCTAATGATATCGTATTGTAAATATGCTTTCTGTTTATTTCCTGAGTTCAGCCTGGAATTAATGTAAGACTATGCAAGGCTGTTCTGCTTTAATATTAGTATGTGCATCTGGTGCCTTGCGGTGGCTGATGGCCTATGATATCAGGTCGCACGTCGCGACGGATGAGCATGTGAAGGAGGCAATTAGGCTTTTCACTGTCTCTACTATGGATGCTGCACGGTCTGGAGTAAACCAGCAAATACATCTTACACCTGAGATGGCCAACGAGATACAGGTAGCTTTCATCACTCTCAGTTGAAATCATTACACTGAACTAGTAGCACTAACGAAATTTTTGTATCTGGTGCTCAAATTCGTCATTCGCTTTCCTTTCTCTTCGAACAGCAAGCGGAAACCCATATAAAGAGAAGAGTCGGTATAGGCAGCTACATATCAGAGAGGTGGCTCATCGATGAATTCACAACAATGGGAATGAATGAATCGATTGTAAGGATATATGTCTTGCTCATTTGATTTCATCTCTATGTGGCCCCATGGACCCAGCCTGTTTGCTGATTTTCTATTACTGTGCCTGCCCTTTAAAATGTTGGAATTTTGCCACTATGCTGGTAGCTCAAATGTTTCTAACATTAAGTCGCAGATAAGATTTTAACATTATTTGTTGAAGGTTTATGAAGAACATATTTTTAGAGTTGTCTATTCATCCTGGGATTTACTGAGACTGTTCTGCATAATATTGGAACCCATAAGTTCCTTGAGTTGTTTTAGTCTATTGTGCAAGTAAATACTGCATCTGAAATATGATGGTTAGGTTTCAACGTCGCAAAGACTAGCTGGAATTATGTTGGTTGTCAGAACCAACATTTTTTTTAATATCTCGGTCTTTCCTGATTCCTGGTTTATAAGCTTGTTTTTGTGAAAAAAATTGTCATTTGTATTTGCAGGTGAGAAGAGCATTGTTAATCATGCATCAGAGAGAGGAAGTCGAATACAAACGTGAAAGGCGTGTCATAATTCGCAAGGCTGGAAATTGCTTATTGAAATATGAAAAATGTACTACTACAAAGGAGCCCTTGCTTCACCTGCCAGTGTACGTGTATTGGAAATTGAACCATATACAGCAGCCGAACCGGTAATGTATACATGGATGTTGTTTTCGTCACGCATAATAGGTATCCATCCCTTGTTGCTCTTTCGATCGTCCCATCATGTTTGAAAGCTACAAATGAAAGTGAAGAATATAATTAGTATGGTAAAGTCTGATGATTTCGATCAATGTGTATCGAAGTATGATTTCGACGTATTTTGTTTAATGTGCTCTAGATTTATCACATCTTATTGCAGAAGACACAATAAGTAACCTGTTTTGGAGAGTGGAGTTGCTATCATTAGCTCCAATATGTCGAGCAATGTACCCAATCAACCCCATTTGCTTCACAAACGCAACCTTAGCTGCGATCGTCTGTGGATCATCATACGTGATCCACGTAGTCCCGCTATAAGAATAGGTCTTGCCCACAGTCAGATCATATTGTCACGCCGAAATTTTCACGCAAGATTAGCTTCTTGGTCATTTGCAAGTGAGCTCAATTTATAGGTGAGATATTGTCAAGGGACTTTAGATTTCTCTAGAGTTATTTATCTAGAAAAGTGTAAAATTATCATGTAAATACTAGATTTCTCTAGGATTTTTTAGAAAGATCTAAAAAGTGTAAAGAAATGTATAAAATTTTCTAAAATTCTTGGTAAGGTCTATAAATAGGCTTGTTCTTCTCATTTGTAAGCCATTAAATGATCAAGTGATCAAGCAATCCACAAGCATTCAAGCAATATAAAATCAAGTTTGAGCATTTCAAGTTTTCTTGTGAAGTTTCAAACACTTGAGAGAGTTTGCGAGTTAGACTGACTTAGCATACTCGAGACAAAATTTGTTAAGTGTCGCACGGTCTAGAGAAAAGCCCGTGACAATATGCTGTGGTAGCACCAGTTTTAACAATGAATGCCTCGACATCGGCATACGTTGCATAGCCATTTGTCGTGATTGCTGGTCCGCTTGCCTGGGCCCATGGAAGCTTCCATTGATCAGCTCCAACGCGTGCCCATAGTAGGACAACGCAATCTTACTTGCTGGAATGCCAATGATAATCAACAATGTCACAAAACCACTTCCGCTCGCTACCCGAATGGTAAATACAACGCGGCATAGGGTCGTGTTAACGTTGGAAACGTTTTCGGAGTGTTGAGATTTTATCCAATCAACATTATCAGCTATTAAATTTACGGGATAATTCATCGTCTTATTGACACTTGTTATGATCAAGATTCGTTGATTTTATCGTCATTGGTAAAATATCATTATTAGTCTAAGTGGATTAGATAGAACGTTATTGTTGCGATTTAACCCTCGAGACAAACCCAGAATTGTAATTCGACAACACAATTGATAATAAACAATAATGAAAAATGACATCAGATTTACATAGGAAAAACTCTCAAGGAAAAAAAAGAACCATGAAAAGAGAAAACTCACTAATCAAGAAATCAAATTACAAAGATTTCTTTTTTGAGATCACGCTCTCTTTTGTGTATCGCTCTTGAAAACCCTAATTTTCTCTCTTCTTATTTTTTTTACACAATAAGGATATATTTATAGGGGATAAAAGTCAAAAAGTCAATGTCAAAAATAACAATCTTCATCATTGACATTTACTTCACGATCCATACCAGAACAACTCATTAGCGAACTCCTGTGTCATAGCCTGGTACGTCCTCGCATCCCCCTTTGCGTGGTAGGGATGCTCCACCACAAACTCTTGGGAACTATCTTGGTAAACATATATGTCGCATTCTCCTTTGTGTGAATCTTCTACAAATCTACAACCCGGAAATCAATCACTCTCTAATCTTGTAATAACGAATATCAATAAGCTTCGTCCGAGCATGGTACACCTAATT
Source organism: Drosera spatulata (assembly GCA_035668315.1). NCBI lineage: Eukaryota > Viridiplantae > Streptophyta > Magnoliopsida > Caryophyllales > Droseraceae > Drosera > Drosera spatulata. Next base: position 4,109 of record JAOVYX010000009.1, on the reverse strand, counting down.
CCTTGCCAAGTAGATTGCACTCTGACTGTCATATAACATGCGAACATATTTTTCCTGCTTGAACCCAAGTTCCTCAACCTAATACTTCAACCACAATGTCTCTTTTTCACCCTCTGTCAATGCCATGTACTCTGGTTTCGTGGTAGACAACGCAACCATATCCTGCAATACAGATCTCCAGCTCACAGGTCCATCACAAAAAGTAAAAACATACCTACTCGTAGACCTTCTGGAATTCAAGTCACCAACATAATCAGCATCAACCATCCTAACCACATCACTCTCTGCACTCTGGCCATCAAACAAGATGCCACAATCTATAGTCCCTGCCAAGTAGCGAAAGATCCACTTCATAGCATTCCAATGTTCTCTACCTAGATTCGACATACCTGCTGACTATACCAATTGCTTGAGCAATGTCTGATCTGGTACAAACCATGGCATACATTAGGCACCCAACCACATTAGCATACGGTACAAGAGACATGCGCTGTTGAGTCTGGGCACATCTGAGCAGACAACTTGAATTGTGCACCTAAAGGAGTGGAAACAGGTTTTGCATCTCTCATATTAAACCTTTTCAAAACCTTTTCAACGTAACCCTGTTGAGTCAACCATAACTTCTTTGTTGCTCTGTCTCTTCTAATCTCCATACCAAGGATCTTCTTTGTAGCACAAGATACTTCATCTCAAACTCCTTGCTTAACATCTTCTTCAACTGAAGAAAGTCCTTCTTCCTCTTAGCAGCAATGAGCATATCATCCACATATAAGCTGAGCAACAAAATAGAACCATCACCACAAAAACGATAATAGACACAAGGATCATACTCACTTCGGGAGTACCCATGTGTCACCATGAACTCGTCAAACCGCTTGTACCACTGTCTAGGTGACTACTTTAGGTCGTACAACGATCTCTTCAATCTTCAGACCAACCCTCCTTTGCCTGGTTCTACAAATCTCTCAGGTTGATCCATTTAGATGCGCTTCTCAAGATACCCGTGAAGAAATGATGTCTTCGCATTCATCTGCTCTAACTCCATATCATATGCTCCTACCAATGCGAGATCAGTCTAATTGAGATGTGCTGCACAACTGGAGAGAAGTTCATTGTAGTCCACACCCTCTTTCTAAGAGTATCCCTTGGTTACCAACCGAGCTTTGTGTTTACCTCCCTCTTTGATCCTAAGCACTCACTTGCAGCCAACTGGTTTTGAACCCTCTGGAAGTGTCACCAACTCCCAAGTCTTGTTCTTGACTACATCTCCGCTGCAATAGCTCTCAGCCACTTATCACATCAACAATCACCCATTACAATCCTGCATTTAAACACGCATTTCACACACATTCAAGGAAGGTTTAGTGGTGGTTACCTCCCCAATGAGTTATTCAAAATAAAACACAGGGCGAAGCGATGAGAACGTTCGAATAAAGCGTTGGATCGCATCGGGCCGCACCGGGCCAGGGTCGAGCCGCTGCCGGGCCATCGGGCCCGCTACTGGGCTGCTGTCCGGGTCTACCGGGCCTGCTGTTGGGCCCCTATCGTCAGGCCTGCTCGCTGGGCTTGGGTTTGGCCGCACAATCGGGCATTGTCGGGCTGTCGGGCTTGGCCGGGTCGCTGTTGGGCCTGAGCTTGCTGCGGCTGGGGTTGCTTTGGCTCTGCTGGCGGCGGACAACGGCGTGGCTGATGACGGATCCGATGGCAGGTAGCAGCGACGGCGGCTTTGATGGTGGCAACTGGAGCGACGACGAACGCCTGGAGGAGCTGTGGCGATGTTGGGGCTGAGTGTGGCTGGGTCCCTTCGCCAGAGACGTGGGGCGATGGCCGCAGAGCGACGACACGGGGTGGTGGAGCTCGGTGTGATGGTGGTTGCCGATGGCGATGGAGTGGTTGGTGGTGTTTGGTGTGGTGATGTTTGGTGTGGTGGAGGAAATGGTGGTGTCGGGTGAGAATGGGGAAATAAAATGAAGTGGGTTTGGTGAGGGGTGTGGTTAATACACCCCTCAAAACATCTCACGGATTGTTTTTATCCGTGTTTCGTATAATTTATCTTGCGATAATTAATCATTGTCGATTTAATTATCCCAAATATTTTATAATCACGCTTCGTTCAATTATCTTAGTTTTTCAAGCATAAACATATGTCTCAAATGTATAATAATTTTAACGATGTAACGTTCGTCGTTCATAAATTTTATTCACGCATTTATTATATACGCTTCGTACGTATATTTTATATCCAATATGTATATTTTTAAAATCAAAATTTTTCTTTTGGGTTATTACATTTCCCTCAACTTTTAAGAAGTTTCATCCTCAAAACTTAATTTAAGTAAAGGTTAAGGAAGAAATACCTTAAAAAAAATAATGATGATACTCAAATTAAAAATAAAGGCTCAACATCGAAATCGTATTCAACTTCGTAGAAACCAATGAGCTCGTACAATTGAAACGATTATTGAAAGAAAAGTTCCAAAACCACTTAAACATTAACTTATAATCATAACTCTACCCGTTATGACATAAGAGTAGGCATAAAGGACTTAAGACCAGTATAACTAGTATCATGACATATTTCGTCATCAAATCCATCTCCTTAGGGGTTGCGACGAACGGGGCAATGAAACTAATGATCGCACCGAAGATCGCAGTAAACACAACCATTATAAGGAACAAACCGAGCAAATACTTTCCTGGACGCATTGCTCTTCACTTCTCGCCTTCTCTTCCTTTTTTCTTTCTAATTGGAGTGAAAGGATTCAAGAACTCTAACCACAAGTGAGTTCTATGAAATTCTATCACCTATTTATACTAAATAGAATGGCAATAAAGTCTTCATGAAATCCAATTAGAATCTAGCCAAAGTCTAAATAAAATCTAAAGGATATCTATATGTTCACGTCTCATTTATGGCATTGGATAGCGTGTTGTCCCATTTGTCACGTGTGAATATATTTTTTTTAAAAACAAAATCAAATGAAAATCAAATGAAATCTAGAATCAACAACCCAATCCTTTGACATTACTTAAAATCTCACTATACCACATAATGAACACAACACATGTGTTACATTTTTTTATGTGATTGGATAAATCATTTCATTTTCTTTCATTGGTACAAGATATGAATGTGTCTTTTCTTATCCAAGAAAGTTTGACCACTATTTAAATATATATATATATATATATATATCAGTTAACTCTTTATGTTTTGAATAACAAAATACAATCATTCCTCATTAAATATCTTTTCATAAATCCCAAAAGATCTCAAACTGTAAAAAAAATGACTGTTTATATATATTAAGATTCCGCAATCGACACAATAGTTTGAACATTATAAAACTCAAATAGCTTAACGGAGAAATCCAACTCGTTCATAATTTCAATGTATACTCAATTTTCTTGGGGATTGGTTTGTAAGTTTTGAGAACAGTCAACATTAGCATCGACAAGATATTGTAACGCGCAAATCTAACTCATCATAGGTTATCAAAATTTAAACCAAATAATTTAATTAAACCAATATAAAATGAGGTTTTCAAACAATTTCAACTTTAGAAAGAAAGCTGGAATCCAAACCAATTAGAATCATGTTTAATCTTCATATAGCATTCTGCTATATAAGTTCTTATACTTGAAAACCAACTTGAAACAGTTTAATTAAATTGATACCGAACAACTTTTTAGGCGTTGTGCAGATATCTAAAATTGGCAACTAAACCTTGCCTTTTGCATCAGAAAAGGAATTGAACGATGAACCAAGATCTCAGCTATTGTGTAAAGCAGACTAAAATAACAAACTGAGCTTGTACTTGAACAAGTAAGATCCAGAAAGGGTTAAGATAAGAAAGAGAACAGGAAACGACCTAAGAAAAGGCAAAACCTGCCAAGATCAGCAAATGAATCGGCTATCAGTTCCTGTAAGTAGCATGAATAATCCGAAAGGGTAATGGAACATCACAGATTTCAAGCGTGACAAAACAGATTACGAGCCATGTATAGAAATTTCTTGGCAGATCTATACGCCCAAAAGAAATGAATGAACTCTAGCTCAAACATTTTTTTTTTTTTTTTTTTTTTTTGTTGAGATTAACAAGAATGTA
>JAOVYX010000008.1:293500-314892 GCA_035668315.1 Drosera spatulata | reverse complement strand
GAGTTCGTAGGACTAACTGAACTTTACTACGCTGGTAGCCATGGAATGGACATTACAAGTCCTTCCCCCAAATGTGTTGCTAACATTCATCATGCTCGTTTGAAAGCCGCTGAGAAGCAGGTATAGCTATCTAGACTTTGTTATCATGATGAGTGATCACTTATTTGTAGATCGTTCCGCGATGAACATGTGTCTGAAGAAAAATATAGTTGTTCACCAAGCTACATTTCTTTTTGAGACAGGACAATGAAGACACCCTGTTCCAACCCGCAAGCGAGTTCTTTCCCATGATTGAGAAGGTCAGCTGCTGATCTTTTTCATCTTGAACTTGTTAGCAGACTACATCTTTTGCTGCGATTTAGGAGTGATGAAGCCGAATGATTCGGTTCTGATATGTGTGTATTCTTTAATAGGTTTACACATCTCTAGTTGAGTGTACAAAAGGGATAAATGGGGCAAACGTTGAGAACAACAAATTTTGTATATCTGTACATTACCGCAAGGTTGATGAGAAGGACTGGGCAACAGTTGCTCAACGAGTTTTTGATATTCTTAAGGAGTATCCACGACTGCGACTAACTCATGGGCGGAAAGTTTTAGAAGTCCGGCCTGTTATTGACTGGAACAAGGGAAAAGCTGTTGAGTTTCTCCTTGAATCACTTGGTGAGTCGATTTTTGTGGCTCTATATCTCATCTTCTCTTTTTTCTTTTCCTAGACCGTCAAACTCAAATTGAGTATACTGACTGCAGGACTGAGTAATCGTGAGGATGTTCTCCCCATCTATATTGGAGATGACCACACAGATGAGGATGCTTTCAAGGTAAACTCTTTGGTCCGCTGAATGTCGTGTGTTTTCTGATCAAACGAGATTGCCTAGGATGATATACATATGATAGAGGTCGCGTTCTTTTGCAGGTATTGAGAGACTTGAAGACAGGTTATGGTATTCTAGTTTCTTCGGCTCCAAAGGAAACCCATGCATACTATTCTCTCAAGGATCCATCGGAGGTGATGGAGTTTCTCAAAGCGTTGGTATCGTGGAGCCAAACCCAAACTCACAGTAGCTAATTCAAAACCAGAAGGAACAGCTCTAACATTGTCTAGATCTGCAGAAGGGATTGACGCGAGAGTGATCCATTTTGAGTATCATATGCTGGCACCAAGTTTTCGAAGCAACACATCTTGCTTGCTTGTACTTGGCTAATCCCTGCTTCTTCATTCTTGTACATGGCTAATGTTCTGGCCGACCCTTTATGTAATTGTTTCATAGTCCTGGTAGATAGCCCTTCTTTTCTTTGGCCCTTATCGGAATCACATGATCGTTGCACAAATATCAGAAACGGCTTTACTATGGGGAGTATGGTATAGTTGCAGGGAGAAAATCGTTTGTCCGGTCCGAGACTCTTGGATGTTCTTTTGCTGTCTATGTTGCTTCAAACTTTGGTTTCTTGTAACATATATGCTGAACTGAACTGAAGTTTAGCTTCAGCTTTTGGAAATATGATCGTGTGCTTGCGTTGCTCTTTTTGCTGTAATTTTTGTCGATCATTATTGTGAGTACTGTCCCTTGCTGTTTGGAGTCGTTGTCTCAGTTAATCTTATGATAAATGTAATAGCTGATTCGGATGTTGCTAGCTACTTATCGATCAACCAAGTCTTTGCAACAGACTAACGGTGCTGGTATGAATGGTTTACTTAAATACTGAAGTGATGAATCTTATTTTCCTTTCGCAGTTTATAATACAAGTCCGTTGGTTATAACGAATTGCTGACATAAACAAATCATGAAGTTGCATCCTCTTAAAAACAGAACATAAAAGAATTACGTAAACCAAGATCGAGAGAGTAACCAAAGAATGATCACCGGCGAAACTTCATTGATCGATATGAAATTTTACACATTGTCTTCATTATCCTACTAGCATAAAGACTGAGTATCGACACGAAGCAAATTATGATACGTTCGACTTTTACGAAGGGCCTTGTCGTGTTTAGTTTAAAAACAGGCTTGGCGAGCAAGTAACCAAGATCAACACAGCTGGGTTTATCAATCAACCATATATTCAAATTTGCTTTCCACAATTACTCCATACAATTTTCATTAGGAACAAAATTATGGAAACAAATATTATGAGTATCCATTCACATATATTTTCACACCATTGCTTTCCGAAATTTCATCAAGATTATGAATATAAAGGGCTCGGACCAAGGAAGCCGAGACAATGGGCGATGTCTAAAACAAATAAGAAGTATATAAATTAAATGATCTTAGTTCCATTCATCAAATGATTAAATACATAATACTTCCACGACTTCTTCTTCGATTTTCGTTGTTCTCGGTGGATCATCGTGCTTGATCATGTCGATTGTACAGATTCCCAAGGCCGTCGATATACCCACCAATGCCGCCACAGGTATAATCCTCCTTCCAAATCATGTTCATCCCGGTTGGTTTTCACTTTTCAGCATCTAATCATTAGATGGGAGTCGCATTAATCTTTTTTCCCATCTTACATAACACCCGAAAATCGCCGTACTTTTAATGATATCTTGATGATCACTAAGATATTGACATAGTGCATTGCAAGGAACAGATCAGAGAATGATAACGGGATAAAAACTTGTTTCATTCAATATGTTCTTGTCGATCAACAAGTTACTTAGCATTATTGTTTGCTGATTGATTCAGGGGTAAGCAAGGGTAAGCAGACAAGCAGAGGACGACAAAGGATTGAAATCAAGACAATACGAGAGAAGAACAAGAAGCACGTGACCTTCTCCAAGCGACGCAAGGGTCTTTTCAAGAAGGCAAGCGAGCTCTGCGTGCTATGTGGGGCGGATGTTGCTGTCGTCACGTTCTCAGAGGCCGGAAAGGCCTTTTCCTTCGGCCACCCCAATGCCGACTCTGTGATAGCACGTTACTTACACTCATCATCCTCGGGCTTGTCCTCGTCTTCCCCTTCCGACCCCATGTCATCTGCCACGGCAGGAGACTATGCCCTTATGTTGCACAAGTACAATGCGGACTATGAGCATCTCAAGTGGGAGATCAAGAGGAGAATATCTACCGCGGTTGTTCCTAGTGGTCAGACTAATGATGATAGTAACAGTGGCGACAAGATCAATAATAATGGCAGTCTAATTTGGTGGGATCAACCAGTTGATGGACTAGAGCTACATGAGCTAGAGAAATACGCGGTTTCCTTGGACGAACTGAGAAACAAGATTGCGAGCAGGGCGGAGGAGCTGGGATTGAGTAACGACCAACGAATTGTCATCAACACAGATAACAGTAATGGTGACTGTAATCATAATAACAATAACGATGACAATAACATGGCGAAGGTTGAGGTTCAAGACAACGTGAAGGAGTATGTCGATTACAGCCAGATGTTCGAGAACGATGGAGGCTTGAGTTTCATGAATCATCATCTTACAGGAACAATGGATGCTGCAAGTGCCAATGGCTTTGGTGTTCCTCATGATCTTTCCCCTCTTCAATACAATTCCGCTGCTCGCGGTTAGTGCAAGATTTTGTCTTAGCTAGGTTCGATTTTTGCTTTTTTACAGGATATTAATAACAGAGTTACTTAGATGCAATTTCAATTGTTATTCAATAAACAACTTCTTGGAAACTTTCTCCCTGATTGGTTGATTAATACATGAAACTGTGTTGTCGCACTGTGCTAATGATAAAGGCTATGTTTAAAAGAGACGGTGGAAATTAGATTGTCCATGAGACTCGAAGAAAGTAAACCGAATATAAACCGAAAGGCGAAAAATGTTCAGGGAAACAAGTTACCTTATGAATTCAAGAATTGATGGAAATGCCTAAATGTTACCCTGTTGATCAGCTGCAAAGACATTTTCATGAAACTCTATCAAACGAACTAAAACACATTCACAAGATTGCAATCAACATTTCTGTCTTTGGATTGAACGGTATCTTGTTTCTAGTTTCTACAATCAGCATATCTCATCGCAAAAGCGATGCAGTAATAGTATGACCCTGTATAAACCCACCTACTGCGCAGTATTAGTATGATCCTGTATAAACCCACCTACTGCAGTTCAAAAAATGCTACAAGCTGCACCATTGGTCCGTGAAAAATGGACTTGAAGGAGACAGTTGACAAGGTCCAGCGACGGACTTCTTTGTTCAGCTTCCTGACATCATAGGTTCTCTCGATCGATGCAGTTGTAATCACATACAGGCAAAATTACCTCCATATGCACCTTAGATTGAAGCGGCTACGAGAGCTAGATCCTGGAAACGATCCAATTTTTCCTCGCTGATACTTCACAGAGAGAATACTACGCCATCAGTGCATTTTCTCGAATCTCATCCAATGCGTCACCTTCAAAACATCAGATGTCTAGTTAATCAAATAAAGGTTACACATGAAATCCTAGGTATGATAGGGGAAAAAAAAAAAAAAAAAACAAAGAAAACGAAACTACAAGCATTAATTGCATATGCCATTTCGATAACTTCTCGAGGTTTGTAGAGATGGAGAAAAGATTGACTATCAACTATCACTAGGAAATGAAAGTATGGGATCAGAGGCAAATTGAAAATAGTGGACTCAATGATTCTCTATAGCATGAATGGATGCATTTTTTTTTTACCATACTAAAATGGAAAAGGAGAATTTATATGGTCGACAGTCGACAATACAATCTATTTTGATTTTTGGCCAAGAGATGATAATGACGCAACGCTACGTTCATGAGAAAATGGTACTGAGGCATATAAGTACGTGGTATTATGCAGCCCGACCAAAACCCTCTAGAAGCAACAAAGTGGTGCAACGGAAATATGCAAAAAAAAAAAAAAAGAAAAAGAAAAAATTTGGCGAACTCGTTTAAAAATCTGCTCTTTAGATCCAGTTGCATTTACCTGCATGTATATTTCTTGTACAACAATAAATGATATAGGAACTTTGCATATCTTCGAGATTAAAAAAGAACATGGGCAAGCCCGAAAGGATAAGTATATAGGGACAATAATAAGTCAGTCTTTACGTGCTTTCGATCACAAGTGCTCACTGTGCGTAGAAGACCTCGCTTTGAGTAGTAGTTGATGACAGGAAGATTCAATTCCCTGAAAACTTGCAGGCGCTTCTTTATTGTATATTCATTATCATCAACTCTTCCCTAAGAAACAACGAGAACAAAATTACTAAAGAGAAGAAAAACGAATAGAGTGGTCCAGTTATCAGGAGTCATCTGATCTGAAGGATCCTGTTAAAGTAAGGTGGTTGTCATCTGATTTGAAGGAGGAAGATACCAGATCCAATGTTTCAGAGTATCATCCTACTGCCTGAAACCGGAGGAAAAAGAAAAAAAAAACCCACACACAAATTTTATATCCATAAAAAGCATTAGAGGAAAACCTGATTACGACTCAGAACTCGTTTCACCATCTCTTCTTCAGGGCAGTCGAAAAAAGGAACAAAGTTTGGCTCCGCTCCAATCTAAATAGAAAAGGACGATTCAAAAGAGAAGAAAATGTAGACAAGAACCATAACATACAGGTTCTGCATTGACCATGCAGCTATGCAAGCCTTATAACCTGACATCCTATGCTCGATTTTAATTTCTTAATCTCTCTCCCTACAGATCGCTTGTATTGTTCACACTTCACTAGTTCTGAGTCCGCAGAAACAGATTCTTGGACTACAGGGTAAGTGTGGACACTGAAATTCTCTTTGCCAATATTATCTGGTTATAGGTAAATTCTTCCTGTCTAATCTTCGCCTGTTGTTTATGACCTTTCCTCTTTGTAGTATACGTATTCATCCTTGGAAAGATCCCAATAATCTTGAAGAAGCATATCTAGCCTTAGTCTGTACTATAGCCGAAAAAAAGACCCACACGAGTTTTTCTTTGGGGCTTGGAACCAAGTTAGGACCAGGCCCAGGTCGACAAGAAACACGAATTTAAAATTTTAAAAAATAAACAAAGAAAAAGAGAATAAGGCTCACAATACGTTCATAGGCAAGTCGGTTTTCTTCAGTCCTCAGAAAACCATCAATCAAGAACTTGTGGTGTTCGCTTGATTTGATAGCCTTGTTGATCAACTTTACAGTAACTTCTGAAGGAACAATCTTCCCCTCCTTGATAGTGTCAAGTATCATGGCCCTGAAGTGAAATTCCTATCACAACTATATACGTAACACTACATGGTAATTGGAGATGCAATGAGCATCCAAATCAGACAAGGGCGTTACCCGTTCTCACTGTTGGAAGATATTTCCTTCCTCAGCAAATCTCCAGCACTCAGATGAGCAAACCCAAAGGTTTCAACTATTCTTGCGCATAGAGTACCCTTTCCACTTCCTGGGCCACCTATTAGCACAAGGTAAGGTACCTCAATCACATCACTGAGATGATTAATGGCCAACCAAGAAGAATAAGATGATTAATCACTTCCTCATTTTCAAAAAACCAAATTTGTTTTACTTAACCGAAACAGAAAAAAATTCGCTTTTTACCGAATCCTCACCCCTAGAAAGGCCTTCTAAGCTTTTCACGAGATATGCTTTGAAGGTGATAGACAGGCCACTGTCAGGAGGGAAAACAAAACTACACATATACCGCTTAAAAATCCATCCAGAGAACTTCCCCATAGGTTTCTAGCAATATCAGTTCATAATGTAAAAAGGAGATTCCACTTTGAAGTAACTGTAAATTATTGTTGATACATACAAACATCCTCAATTGTCAGTGCTGGCCACAAGTCGCAGTAGATAAAAACTGCTATCAGTGGAAGAATTCAAGACAAGACCCAATTGAAAAAAAACAATAAGACGACAGGAAGAAAAAAGACTTCTTCAATTAAACAACACAAAACTTATGAATGGGATCTTCACTTTAGCAAATATCCCCTCGTCATCCTAGAACAAATTAGAAAAGAGCAAAAAGGGTAAGTGGAATGTGCATGTATTTATAAAACGAATAAATGTTGGACATCGCATTGCAATAATGCAATTTAACTTGATATCAATACAAATGAGGACAGGTTCTCAAATGTTACCCTACATCGGTATAATTGACACTACCATGCTAATTTCCCACGTAATTCGGCAAATGCACACCTATGTATAATGGACATAGAGTATAGACCATGGGCAAACTATCAACTCATGAAAAGTCCACTGTCAATGGACAAGAAGTCCAGGGGACGCAATGCTGGTCTATCAGAGAACATGTAGCAGGAATGTCACACAAAGAAAGAAAAATGGTTGGAATCACATAAGTCTTTGTCCATGACTCCAAAACTAGCAGGCACCATAATAGTAAAGCATTTATCATATGCTTTGTTGCGTTATTTCAATATGATGACAAGAAGATACATACAGGTGGTGGCATTGTTCCAGTGCTAAAGCCTTCTTCCATTAACCTCCGGCCATAATCAGCCTACACCTCCAAAAACAACAAGGTTAAGTACAAGTAAATAAGTATGTCATTTACCCTTTAAAAGGAAAAACATAAGAGATAAAGAACATACACAATAATGGGTGATCCACCATCATCAAAACCACACATTAGCAAAACATAAGCGATAAAAGAACATACACAATAATGGGTAATCCACCATCATCAAAACCACACATTAGCAAAACATTCTCTAAAACTTGATGCAAAATTCACATTAGAAATAAAAGCATAACTACTTTGAACTAAAGCTAGACAGTTCTTTCTAATCTAGTCTTTCATCTATACGAACTGGAAATGCTTAATTCTTGTTATGGATGCCTCATATGCTCCTGCTTAGGCTTTTAGCTTGAACCCGCTAACCATCATTTCACCATCAACCAATACTTCTTCCCTAACCGTCCTCAAGTTTCAATGTTTGGCACCATCAAGATCCTCGTTCTATTCATTGAAGTCTAGATCATCCACAACATTTGCTAGCTTATGATACTGTAAATTGTGTTTTCTAGAACAACGTTTACATCGTCTAGAGGCCTAGACTATCAATCAAATAAAACTTATCCACAACATCAAAGTTTCTTCAAGAAACGAAAAAACCAAGCGAACACATTACCTTCACAGATGGAATCATGGAACCTAGTCAAATCTTTTATCCACTTCGGTAACCAAAAATCATATGTCAGAACTCAGAAGCATCATTGTGAACCAATGATCACTCGAAAACTCCCTCTCCTGTCCATCGATTTTCCAGAACCCCGCAAAATTTGATGATAACTATCCCAAACCAACAACTGAAATAGGCATTTTCCAAAGCCCTTAAACAAAAGCAATTGTCCCTCAAATCCCTCAACTGAGCCCAAATACAGGAATCCAATAAATGCCAATAATCACAGATTATCCAGATGCAAAACCCCCATCAGGGTTCTCCAAAGTCTACGTTTCACCGAAAGCCAAACTATTTTACAACATATTTAACGAAGGGATCATTCGATTAACAGGATCTGTTGGCAGCTACAGAACCGGAATGAGTATACAGCGACGGAGAAAGAGGGAAAGCAAAAGGATGAGTGGCCTCGAAGACCGTGTGAACGGAGAAGAAAGGGAAGCGAATCGCCTTAGCATCTCTGCGTTTCGTTTCTTCGCTGCTTGCTATGGCGTTTTGGGTTTGTTCGTCAGCCTCTGTTCGTACATTTTGATTTTCAGTCTTGACATTTCGTGCATACTGGATAAGCATATGTCATGACGCCTCATAGATGTGTTTATGATAATCCAAGTAAATTTAAATTAAGATTTAGATATAAAAAAATATATTTTAAGAATTAAATAATTAATAGGTTCATATCCTTTATACATCTTTTAGTATATTCTAATCTAAATCATTAATTTATTTTAAATACATTTAAATTTCGATGTGTTATGATTTGTATTCGTTTTTTTCTATATATATTCGAACCTTGTGTTTGTTTGGATACAAAAAAATTGATAATAAATTCTATATAATCTCATTTGATAAATAAGATAAGATAAGATAAAGAAAAACATAAAATAACAAATGTTCCTAATATAAAATGAATCCATTGATCATTATTCTCATTTGACGGAACAAACATATCTACGATTATATTTTCCATCAATTTAGCACAGTAAAACAATCAAATTGATGGAAGGTCATTGATGAATTTTACTGATTGTTCGAAAGCCGACTAATCTCGTTTATTTTCACTACTTCGAAGAATCATACCGAATGGACTGACTTAAAACTTCATGCGCTAGTCACTATTCACTCACTTTCTCTAATCTCTAAAATAAAAAGTGAGAAAATGGAAGTAATCCTCCAATCAGACTAGCACACCACGTCACGTCAGTGTCCGAAACCAAAAATCCAAAAACAATAACCCCCCAAAAAAAAACCCAAAAATTCACAGGCAACGAAAAGGCTTTCGGATTTTCCTTCTCGGTCAAGTCAATTCCGTCGCCGGACACCGCCTCCCGCCGCCGCCGGAATCCTTTCCCTCTCTCCTCCGCCGCCGGCAGTTCGAGCTCGAAGAGTGACAGAGAGGGAGAGCTAAGCAAAGGAAGATGCATTCGTTCGGGTACAGAGCGAACGCGCTGCTGACGCTCTCCGTTACGATTCTGGCGATAATCTGCGGCATCGCGTCATTCTCCGACACCTTCAACTCTCCTTCGCCTACCGCCTCCATTCAGGTCATTTCCGATTTCTCGATCTCCGGCTTCGCTCTGTGGCAGTGTGGCGTTAGGATTAGGGTTTGGGATGGTTGATTGATGGTTGCCTGTTTGGTTGTGCAGGTGTTGAATGTGAATCGGTTTCAGAAGCTCTCAAATGGCGACGATGAGGTAACTGGGATGAAACACAGGTTTCTTTGGATGATGATTTTGTTGTTTGCGGATGGAAATTTTGTTTCTGTTTAGTTTTTTTAGGTCTTTCGTTGAATCGGTGTGTTATATGCTGGAGTTTGTTTTAGCTGTGTTTTCAGTATTTTGGTTTGAGTTTGTTTGAGATATACGTTGCTCTCTCTAATCGAGTGTGCTGTGCTGAAAGTGTGCAAAAGAGGAGTGGAATATGGGTGAATGCTGTTTCTGGTATTGATTATTAAAGTCCATGAATATTGGAAATTTTGGAACTCTGTGCTCCCATGTGTACGAACGAACAAAAGGAAACTTGTGCCCCGTGCTACTGTTTTTGCTCCTCTTGGAGTATAGAAGTGAATTCCACTTAGATAGTTTTGATTAGTTGTTTTCCATGAGCGCATCTACATGCGGAGTTTTTAGTTCTTACAGAGAGCAAAAACCAGTGTGCTAGCATGAGTGCTGATGGTTGTATGCAGTGTGTATTATTTCCCACTCACACTGGTCGCAAGTTTCATGATAGTTCGGGCCCGAGTGTAACTTAATCATGAGAATATGTTTTATTTAGTCTTCTTCTGCGGTGTATATTCTTGCTATCAGCAAATTTCTTGTCTCCTGCTGCGCTCTATGTTATGTGGAAACTGGAAACTATGCCTAGTGATTGTGTTTGCTATGGACCCGCATTTTCACTTTAGCGGTTAACCAGAAAGACCACAAAAAAAAAAAAAAAAAAGTTCATCTAGCACAATGTGACTCTTTCGTCACATGGAAGTTCATGCCATGATTCTTTGAGCTCCAGAAAACAGCTAGTATAATGCAGGATAGCAGCCAGATATTGGAATAATTTTTAAGTGTGTCTCCTCCTAAGATTATGAATTTCTCTGTACTAGAGGCCTGATGTTTTTCTTTCTCATGAAGCTTTCCCTGCTGTTTTTTGATTTGCTGATTTATTGTGTTTATATTTTTGTATCTCATGGTTGCATATTGCGCATTGGACAAAGAACATTTGCAGCTGAAAGCTCATTGATTACACTGTATTTTGTACTTGCAGGTCAGCTTGACTTTGAATATCACGGCCGACTTGCAGTCACTCTTTACATGGAACACGAAGCAGGTACATAAGGAATATGAGTTGGAGTCTATTCATGCTCTGCTTGTAGCATTGTCTTCTATTCTGTGACGCCGCTACTAAAGTTCTAGGGTAGTAATTCCAACATCTAGCTTGATCTATTGTGGAGCCTGGAACTGATATAATTTCTTTTGTTTATTGCTGCAGGTTTTTGTCTTTGTTGTAGCTGAATATGAGACCCCAAAAAACTCATTGAATCAGGTAGATGCATATATTATCGAATACTAATTATGGTAATATTTTCTTGGCTACCACGGTTACTTTTCTGCTTATAGTGTCAAAATTCAAAAGAGATTGTGATGTTGATGGTGTATGCTGCGTTTAAAGTAGATGACTGACGATTGTGTTGACTTGGAAAAAAAGCAGCATTGCGTCAGCTCATATTATGTTGAGATATCATATCTGCCTTATGGTTTATGGACCCATAACCAGACCTGTGGTTTGCGGGTGTAGTTTGGTTATGGGTGTTGCTTCTCTCAAGTCTTAAGACTGGACCAGTATAGTCCTTGTGGTTTGTAGATTTTTTAGCCCTGAGCATGAGTTCCATTGCCTCCTGCACACTCTTCTTGCCAGAGTATTATTCTAACTTGCCATCCTCTCCCACTCATCAGTGCCATTTTTAATAAATTTTCCTGGTTGTCCAAGCCTTGATTAGTTTCACTCTGGACATGTTTTTGTGATACTTGATGCTCAAGCTTCTGACCCCAAGAGCTCCATTGGCCTTCAAAATCTATTGTGATATAGTTGTCCTCATCTTGTTTTTTGTTCCGGACATGGTCTTCTGTTACTCTGCGCTTAAATTTATGGTCTCAAGATCTCCATTCTCCTTTAAAATCTATTGTGGTCTGTTCCCTAGTATTATTGTTCGAGAAGGATTTGCAATGGAAATCAATCGCACCTTATAGCCCATAAATCAAAAGGATCATCAAACCAGCTCTATGGAATGATCATCCGATAGGCTTGTCCTAGAAGACATTATCAACTAGGATACAGCTGCAGTGGCTTCGGTATTTCTGGCATTTGTATTTATGTCTGTCATAGCTACTGCCAACTGCTCTCGCAAGATGTGCTTAATCTAGCTTTGTAAGACTGTTGTCTTGAGCTAAAATTATGCGTTTTCCACAAAGCCCACTTTCACACCCTTCGGAATTATGCTTTTGTCTTTTGCTGATTCATTTCATTTTTGCAACAGGTTTCTCTATGGGATGGGATCATACCATCTCATGAGCATGCAAAGTTTTGGATTCGTACCACAAACAAATACCGGTTCACTGATCAGGTATATTTCATTGTCACGTCCTCTTTTAGTGTTCTAAGTGCCTGCCGAGTTAATATGGGTTCTGAAAGGATTGGAAACCGATCTCGGCTGCTTTGGCCTGTTCTGACTCTTAGCCGGCTGATAGGTGGTCCTAGGTGGCCGGAGAATCGCCTAGGCTGCCTATTCTTGTAGGGGCTAGCTTGTGGCTTGACTACCCATCGACATTTTCATCTCTGCACTCTCTTTTCTCCTCTCTTTTTTTGTTTGGATAACTTTTTGATGGCCGTATGCTGCTTTCCTCTTCCTTCTTGAGCCTTTTAATTGAAGATTCTCATTGCTTGCGATGCTCTGATATTCAGGGGTCTAATCTTCGTGGCAAGGAATTCAACTTGATATTGCACTGGCATGTCATGCCCAAGACCGGCAAGATGATCGCCGACAAAATAGTCATGACAGGGTATGTCTTGCCCCAGGAATACAGATGATCTTCCCGACTCTTAGTCCATAAGTTATGTAATCGGCTACCGAAAATTTATATTCAAATGGGAAAATGCTCAGCTTCTGAGGCTCTTTATGGGCGTTAAACGTTTATCTGTGTGATGCTTGTTGCTTCTTGTCTAAAGCGAGACTGTCACGCCCTTCACTGAACTGGAGAGGGTGCTACATTTGAGTAAATGAGTTGATGCTTTGAGCCTTCTTGAACAATGATTATTTTTTACAGTTAAAAAAATTTTTTGTTCCGGTTATTATATTTCTGTGTTTATATGACCCGTCACAAAGTATCTCACAACACACAGTATGTGTTCAGACAAATGCCCAGATCGAAAATGGGAGAGAAAAATATATGCTATACTCTTGGAAACACATACAAGAGAAAGCTACCTAAAGCTCCTATGTTTTCTCACTAACTTAATCTTCCTATTGAAAAGGAAAAAACTACTTCCTTAATTCGTGGCTTAGTGGGCAAGATCATGATTGATCTCTAGGCTATTTTCTAGCAAGACCAATTCCATATTGATCTGTTAGGCATGTTGCGAAATACTCTCATTGTCTTTGGCTAGACAATGGCTAGCGTTAGGAACTATCCTTAGATCGTCCCCTGATCATTATATGTTCTTATATTGCACCTTTTATCAAGTTATGATTTGATGTATTTTGTGATGTCAATTTTCTGAAAAACAAAATGGCATATTGTCAAATTGAAACTTGACAAGTATCTATACCTTTGTCAAAAATACATTATGGAGCATAATAATCTTCGGTTCCTATGAACTACAAAATATGTATACAAACCGTCAATGTATTTGTCAATACATATCATCAAGCAAATGGAGAAGAAAATATATAAGCCATTTATATACATGATGGAGGCGACAGGGATGGCCAAAACTCCTCATCTCCTAAATGATCCACAAGATCATCGTAAGACAAAATGATGATCGCTTTACCTCATATAAGTGAAGCACGGAATCCAAGATTATGCCAAATACTATGTTCATCAAGAAGATCACATTCTGAACTTCCATCTGACCAAAACGCCTTCGCCTTGGTTGTGATTCACTATCCAGCAGTAAAAACCGCCGCCAGCTCTACAGTCGGATTACCAAGCCACCTCCCACTCAAGTCAAAGCTGTATCTGAACTCAAGCGATTAAAGCTTGTTACACAAAAAGTCGAGCATACAAGCAAATCTATAGGCAGGACGAAGCAGAGGACGTCACTCATTAGAAGGCCTCGGATCACCTTGTGCTCCCTTGGTATTCCTTATTACCATATCGTAGTTGATTGATGCAAGCTGCGATAAGTTCTGCAGCCATAAAATCAGCTCATTATTTGATTTCATGACTACTTTGATCAGAAAATAATCTCTACAAGCATTTTCAGGGCTGTGCGCCAAGGGCCAGGCCATTATGGATGTGCTTTGGTTAAACCAGAGACAACATATACTAACTCATAAAGCCCATGTTTCAAATGAAATGCAAACTAATGCGGGAGTCGGGTCAATAAGCGGAAAACCCTTGCATCCCTAGGACTGAACCCAATGGTGGCCGACACGAACCCGTTGGATCACAAAGAGAGAGTTTGACATTAAAAATAATGAACCAAGATTATTCTTCAGAGCAAGATGTTAGTGACAAAATAAAATTCATCAAACTGAAGACGATGTCGAGACCTGTAAAGCATATAGTAATAAATACATTCATACTTGTGTATGTTTATGTTATGAATGCAAATAAAACAATTGCCACAACCAATCAAAGGAATCAAATATCCCAATCTCAAATCAGGATCAATCAACAACAAAAGCACAAAACTTGAGCAAATAGGAGAGAAACGACAAGCCAATGTGAGGTTTTGAAAGTCTCACCTTAAATGAGAAATTGCTGAAGGAGTATTTCACTGTGAGGTTAGGACCACCGAAATCCGCCAAGCTGCCACATTCATCTCCCTGATTCACATGTATAACATGGTCAAGAAGATGGGTTGTGCCTCGTGGCAGTGAAGTTTAAAACATCGAAACAGGATTTGGCCAATCCTTTTCTTCTTCTTTTTCGATAATTACCAATCCTTTACAGATTTTTCAAGTTGAGATTTGAACCTTTGTTTCTAAGTAAGAAGCAGTATTGCAAGTTTTGTAAAGTAGCATTAACGTACAATATCACAATAATTTTAGAGGGAGTTAGCAATGCAAAGTTTCTTAGGATCAAAGCATCAAAATATTGGAACAAAATGATTCATGCAGAGCAATAAGCCAAACATGATCCCTTAAATGACTTACATCTTCATCCACTCCGTTGCCAAATGATCCACTAGTACATGAATCACTCCCTGTTTCAGTCATGTCATCGAAGTCACTACCTCCAAGAACATGTTCATCTTCGGGATTCCATATGTACCGGCTCATGAAATAGCTCGTGTCATATGCACCTTCAGCTGTAGGTATGAACATTGCCTAGTAAATGTGGCAGAAACTTCATTAGATTCTCAAATTCAATGAGCCAAGATGTTGAGGTTATGAGGAGTTTCCTTGTTTTTTTTTTTTTACCTTCTGTCTTGCTAGAGTGTCCCAGTTAATATCCTTGAAGAACGGATGTCCCTTTACCTGCGGAAAAAAACAAAATCACATAAGCATAATTTCACTTCTGCAACCATATAAACGAATTTAACGAATGAAGAATGGAGCTTGACCTCTCCAGCTCCTGTTGTTCCCAGTCGTTGAACTGGATTTTCTATGAGCAATCTGCATTGGTGAAAAGAGATGCAGTTAACTCTACAAGGATGAAGTTGCAATTAGTCCATGGTATCAATAATGCACTTGAAATCTAGTGTAGCGAACAAACAAGGAAGATCTAGTTTATTACTCCTTAAATGAAGAACGCAGAATGACCAAATTGTCAGTATCATTGACCAAACTGAATCAGGACAATGGTCAGGATTGTATATAACCATGTCGAACATATAGGTTTAAGCTTTCAGATACAGTTCCCATAGTCAGACCATAGTTCAATACTCGGGAACAAGGGTTACATGGTCTTATATTATAGTTACATTAGATCATATATGTAATATAACCATGGTAGTTCTTATCCTTGGAACAAGGATAGTTCTTACTCGACCATATTTGCAAGTTCTAAGAAGCAACTGCACCTCTATATTTCCGATCAACTTACTTGTCAATCAAGTCATGAGCTTCGCAGCTCATTTCATCCGGAACCTTGGGCCATGGTATATCCCGATTCATGATGTTATCAAATATTTGCTGCCATAGAAGGGACACATTTTAGTTCTAATGAGCAAAAGTCAGGAGCAGAACTTGGGGAAAAACACCATTTCTTTTCCGATGTCAAAACTACACTTGTTCTTAACTAAAACACGGATATCATGCAGAAAACAAAACCAACACGAGACCTACCATTCGCACAACTAAGGGATGTTTCATCACTGAAAAACACTAGAAGTATATCATTGTCATCCCAATCTAGGCCACCAAGTCTAGAAAGCATCACCTCCACATTTCGAAGACAATTTCTATGGTGAACTGCAGTCCATAAAATTCTTGTTACCCTGATAATCTTTCTGGGTCCAGCTACTGGTTTTTACTTATGTAATGCAGAATTTTTCGCAAACGAGGTCCTTGTGTACCAGATATATAATGAGGAAAAATGGGCTGTAATAATTGCACCTTATTTGTTACAACCCCACTCATAAGTTTCTTTTAAATCAATTGGTTATGAGTGTTTAAAATTTAGGGTTTTTATTTAAATAAAACAGAGTTCATTTAAGTTTGTGAGGGGATTGCAGCCAACATGGTCGGGGCGGATCTATGTAGAGACTAGGGGGTCAAGTGACCCCCGGATTAGGTGGGTGAAGCGTATAGGGTGGCTGCTGTCAGTGGTTTTGGGTTCTGCAATTGAAAATTTTCATGCTGCGAGGTGTCCTCGATGCGAAGAGAGCCTGCATTTTAGGGTTCTACAAATCAAGGAAGATGAAAGCACATTGTTGGGCCTGTTCAGTTGGCATAGTTGTTTCATGGGCTGGGAAGTTTATGGCTCATTTTATACTGAATGGTCCATAAACCTCTCATACTAAATAGCCCGTATTTACGTTTTCGTTTTCGTCCTTGTTTTTCTATCCTCATATTCGATTCCCTCTAGGTTTTAAAAACCTTTTGAAAAGTCAACAAAAATAAATCTATGACTAACACTAGCACTGTATGACTACTGTTAGTTTTATGAATAATGCATTCTATGATTAACACTAGTAAATGCTTTATTTATCGTAGTGTTGGTTTATTTCAGTATTGCAATCATATTTGTATAGAATTTTACCGAAAATATTTCACTCATTATATATTGCACATGATCATGTTAGTAATAGAAAATGCTAATTTTACTTGCTAATAAGTTTGATATATAAACTAATTTTTCTTGCTAATTCCGAAGGAGGAAAAAACACATTAATGAACTTGTCATCTTGGAAAAAAAAAAGTACTATTTTTTCATGGTTACTGAACATTATGATAGCCGTTGTGATCCTCCTGTCTCGCAAAGCTGGATCCGCCACTGAACATGGCTACAATTACTGTAGCCTCCAAATCCCTATAATGTATGCATGAATCATGATAAAGACAAGGTTGATTAAGGCATGTGACAGCAGGTAATAAGATGTTAAGAGTATGACTTCAAACATTAGGGGATGCGAAGCTGGTAAACATAGAAGACTAGTAGATCATCAAGGAGAAGCATATGCCAGAATTAGCATGCAAGAGAGAGCGCAATGCATAAATGAGACAAAAGCACAATGCAAATAATCAATTTGTCAAGAAACAAATAAATTTGGTCCACTGACCTGAGGGGTTTCGGCGTTGAACGGTGGAATGCCTACTAGCAATTCAAAAAGAATCACACCAACAGACCACCAATCAGCTGTTGCGCCTACATGGGCGAAAATCAAAGAGCATGAAACAAGGGGAAGATGATCTATAGAAACACGAATATCTCTCTTGTCAAAAAAGTTTCTGACCGTGACCCATGCCGAGGAGTATCTCAGGAGCCAAATAATCAGGGGTTCCAACAACTGAATGCTTTTGGCGCTGCACTCTCCTTGAAGAATGGTGGGGCGGACTACGATCGAGTTTGTCATCAGTAAAGAAAGGAGTGCTGCTGACATGAGGGCCAGCTAAATCGTCTGTGCTGTTTATAAGTCCAACCTTGGAGAGCCCAAAATCTGTCAACTGTGACAGTAAGGATTAGAGATTTCTCTGTGAGAAGGGGCAAATAATATCCATTAAAAGTGAATAAATAAAGAAGTGTCTCTCCCAATTCAAAATGAGAGAGAATTAATATACAAAAGCAAAACAGGAGCAGTCGGAAATTCACTGCAAACTGAGCTCCAGAGTTGAACTTCCTAGACACAGATTGGTGAAATTGATCAACTAAGACAAGATTGTTAATGCTGAACGTTGTTCCTGTATTAGTAGATGAATCATCTGACTCACCTGCTATCTCATGGAAGAAAAGTTTTCTTTTTCTTTTTCCTTTTCTTGAAAAGAATTAAGAAGTTCAACAAATCGACAAACTCAAAAGAATTTGTGGACGTTTAAGAAATGATGTGGGTAAAAAAAGAAAAAAGAAAAATAGTCCATTCAATGATTTATCGACCTTGATGTGACCGTCAGGTCCAATGAGTAAGTTGTCAGGTTTGAGATCTCTATGGATGACGTTTACAGAATGCAAATACTCCAATGCTAGAACCTGAATGACAGAAAACGTCCCCATTATAATCAAGAACCAAGCTAGTGTAAAAGCTCTGAATAAATTGATCCCTACTCACAACTTCCGCGATGTATACTCGAGCCATGTCTTCATCTAAGCAGCCCAGATTTTTAAGCAGAGAGAAAAGATCTCCTCCATTCAAGTACTCCATGACCAGGTAAAGGTTTTCTTTACACGTGAACGAATAGAAAAATCGGACCTGGACAACAAAAGGGTATTAGTTATGTAAGTGATACTGTAGTAACTTCTTTCCTTGAAGAGAAAACTTTGTCATGAAAGCTTACCACGAAGGGGTTTCTTGCTGTTATTAGGATGTTCCTTTCTGCCAATATGCTTTCAACTGCATTCTTGCGAATCATATCGGCCTTCTTCAAAACCTGACAAAAAATACAGAATAGATAAACGCATTCAAGCATGGAAAGTAAGTGATGATGAAGTTCTGGAAGGAACTTTCAACAGATGGGAGTAAATACATTTTCTTGTTATTGTTTTAATTCACAGATATTGGAACATTAGCAAAATTTCTTGCAAAAACAAATGAAGGCTCGAAAATCCAAGCCTTGACAAACAAAGCTACGATAACAACGGGCCAAACACCATCATCAAAAAAGAAAAAAGAAAAAGAAAAGAGAAGACAAGAAAGGCCAAACATCAAAACATGACAATAGTTCATGCCTCAACGACGACAATAGCAAACAAAGCTGAACAACAACAAGAACCACCATGTCTCAGCAACATCAGATCAAGTGTCAAGATCAATGGCCAAGCCTGAAATTTTGATTTGAACACCAGGTATCATTGCTCTATTTGAATCTGAACAGCTTTCTTGTTTGCTTAATTTTAAGAGGTAAATCCCTGCCCTAAAGGTACATATAGCTTGTGGAATAGTTATGCGGACGTTCACTAGAAGATGAGAGATTGGATTTTTCTAACCTTTATAGCAAATAAATCTCCAGTTGCTCGTTTTCTAGCAAGAAAGACCCGTCCATATGCTCCCCTGCTAATTGGCTTAATGATTTCAAAATCCTCAATGGTCGTTCGGTCTTTAGTACATGCATTAATTGGGCTTGCCCGTAAGCTACGGACGGCATCATCCTCCACTGAACTGTCCTCATCAGCCAATGGGTTTGATGAATCCGCTGATTTATCATCTATCTGTCCACAAAGCTGCAAATACTTCTCCCTAATTCGACAAATATTTTTGTCAGAAGACATGTAACAGAGAAACTAAAAGAACAGTAACATTAGCGAGAGCCCTGATATATGTTGGCTTTGGTAATACGCTTTTAGGAAGATCACTCGAAAAACAAAGATAAGGGAAAATCTAAATGTCTTTTTCATTAGCAAGAATGGAAAACTCTACAAAACAAATGAACTTACTGTAAGAGCTTCTCTATACGCCTCCCAAATGTCTCAACAACAAGGGCGTCCACCTTCCTATCTTGGATCGCATATTTAAGGTCCTCAAGCCTCTCAATTATATACTCCAGGGCACTGTAATCATTATTGTTTACACGAGCAACAGAACGCGCAATATCGGCCAGCCTTTTGATCTGCCATACTTCAAGCATATTAGAGCATCTCATTGAATTTTAAGGATAGAGAAGCCAAAATGAGTTGACTAATCAGAAAATAAATAGATTATATAGTAAAGCAGGATCTTCGGACAGTTTCATCTATGCCCAGACACACTGTTTGATATGGAAGTATATGTCTACTAGGGAAAAGAGATACCATTAATAATCAAACCCAGAAAAATACAACAGCACAGAATTGCCAGCCTACTTCTCTCGAAGTCCAAAGAGATACCAATCAGATACTGAAAGATAATCAGGTACAAGTATTGCGAACTAAGGCTAGATGTACAATGAGTTATGATCATATTTAACGTTGACATGATTATCAGTCATTAGTTACAGAAGAAAAGGTTTTCAAGGTTCAAGAAGAAGGAAAGGATGACAAGGATTTCAAGGAAAAACGTTATTTGAAAGTATATTTTAATTGTCGAAAACATAAGGCTCAAGGCCAAACAGAAACTTATTATACACCTTGGAAGCGAAAGTAGGACAATCACTATCAGTTTCAGTTAAAGAAGAAGAGAAGGATGTCAATGTAGCATGCGCATCAGTGTTTGGGACTTCAGATAAAGTCAAAAAATAACTTCAGATGTATTGTGATACCTGCTGGTGGTTTTCATGCTCTGATAATATTTTTCTTTTGCTCGACAGCAATTCAACATGGGAGGTACGTGGTGTCAATGGTGACCTCGGAGTTAAAGTTCGTGTTGATAAGGGTTTTCTGTTCATATCATAGTTCAGAACAGGATCCCGCAAATTATTAAAATCATCCATGATGAAAGGATGTGCTTCAGGAACACAACACAGCAAGTCTTCAGAGAATCCACGAGATAGGATACTTTTCTTAGGCGATATGTCATCAAACTCTTCTGGCATACTTGAAGTTGACACTCTAGCGACTTCAGGGCTTTCACCAACAGTATCGGTGCTTTTTGGTGTCCATGAATCAAGAATCTTTTCAAGAGTGTCTGAAACTCTTTCCAGCCGCTCATTTACTGTTAAGCCTTTAAGGTCACATCTATCAGCAATGGCACATATTCTTGAGTGCTCCTCAACAAAAACGATAGGTATTTCAACCTCACAAATTCGACAAATGATCAAATTCTCATAAGTAGTCTGTTGCTGATCACCCCATACGCCCCATGAAACTCTCCGTTGTTTTGAAGAAACATCCACTTTCATATTATGTGATAACGGAGTTTCTGTTGATTCATCTTTAAGCAAGGAAGAATCAGATCGACCTATAGAAGGGGTATCAGCAGCATCAGGACCTCTCTTCTGGTTCTTGCCAGCTGCTGATGGGAGTTTCTTCCAAGAAGACATTTTGAAGCTGCTCGTGGATG
>JAOVYX010000008.1:200072-285646 GCA_035668315.1 Drosera spatulata | reverse complement strand
GCCTTAACCACAATCCCATAAAAATCCCTGTTCCTACACACCAAAATCCCCTCCCGGTCCCTAAACGGCCTCTCGTTCGCCTCAATCAGCGCCACATAATCCACCACCACATCCTCCTCCTCATTCAAAACCCTAACATCAGGATCGGAGTTAATATCAATAACAACAGCGGCCCCCGCTGCCTCCTTCGCATTGTCGACAGCGGGGACACTACTGATATTGGTAGTGGAGATAAATTGGATCGAATCCGATGTTGAGGTCCGGCCCTGGAGGTAATCGAGGAGGGGGCGGCGATCGGGGAGGGTGACGGCGGCGATGCCGTGGCGGCGGGCGGCCTGGATGTAATCGGTGTGTTTGAGGTGGTGGTTGGTGACGAAGAAGAGGAGGGAATCGAGGGTGTAGAAGTTGCCTTGTTTGGAGCGGTAGGCGGTGGAGGTCGAGGCGGGAAAGGAGTACGAACCGGCGAAGCGGATCTCGTCGCCGACGCGGGCAATCGTGTCGAGGGATCCTCGGATGGTGAAGTCTCGGAGGATCGAGAGCGGGTCCATGGAGAGGGAGAGGGGAGAGGGATGCAGCAGCGACGGCGTGATGTGGGGTGGAAGTTCGTTGATTTTGTGATAGGAATTGGTGGCCGGTGGTAGGGTTTTGGAGTCGCCGGGGAGAAAGAAAACAAAAAGCTGCAAGTATTGTATCTTCGCATGTTTGGTATTACTAAGCAAGCTGAAAAAACCAAAATCATCATTGGAAACAACAAATCAATAATAAAAATCAAGATTATTTTTGTAAAATAAATAATATTTTATTATAGAAATCTTGAATAGTATATCTTGATAAAATAGAAACAAAAAATAATTTTGATTATAATCTGTTTTCTATTTTTGTTTCATCCGTTTCAGAAATAAAAAACAAAAATGATATTAAACAATTCTGTTTCATTAACCACTGAAATGAAAACAGAAAACAGAAAATGACACCCTTTCTTTTCTCTCAGCTTGCCGTAAAGTCTGTTTTAGCATAGCGCTGACTGACTTTCTGTACTAACAAACAGGCCCTGAGCTTTCTGGGTTTCGTTTAAGACCACTAGCATTATTAGACGATATAAGACCATTCCCAACAATTTCGGAGCATCATCATTTTAAGATAAAGATCCAGACTTTTTACTCGGACACAGGCAATAGATTTTAATACGGGAATAAAGAGGCTGCACTTGATGCAACCAAGCATTTGATCCTTTTTTATTTTTAAATTTTAAAAATTAAGATAGTGGAAACTTTTGATGACTGCAATTAAATAAGCCCCATTTCCCCTTTTTATGTTGTCTGTAATAATTCGTATAGTTTTTTTCTATACTAAATTATATATAAAAATATTTTTGATAAAAAAAATTGTATTTTTTTATTAAAGATTTTTGGATAAAGGAAATATGTGTCGTGATATAGGTGTGTCTAATAAAAAAATGAATGGTTGAGATTAAACGATGAAAAATAAATGGTTGAGATTAAAAAATAGCATTCTAATTTACTCTTGATTTGTATTGTTTTAATATCAACTGTTCATTTGTTATTATACATATCTATGTCATGACACACACTCCCTAACCCCTCTGAAAAAAAGATACTTTGATTAACCCAATAATTTGTAAAAGATTTTTATATGTTTAAATATTAACAATTTTACATAGAGAAAAATAAGGCTGAGGTTGAGTCAACAATCAAACATCACAAATGTAAATTTTTAAATTTTGAAAATAAATAAAGAACGGCTATTTTTTTTAATTTCTTTTAGAAAAGTTAGGGTATTTTATCAAAAAGTAAAAAAAAATCACAAACTCATACAATACGAAAAAATAATTCCGTTTTCATATAATTTTACAAAACAAAGGACTTGAAGGTACACCTTAAAAAATACGGTCCAAACCCGCGGGTACCCACGAGCACGCGTAAAAAGATCGGACATTGAGACGATGATTTAAGACCCAATAAGATCCGAATCTTTTTATCCGCGGATAAAATTATCCAACCCAATATGACTCAACCCATGAATATCCACCTCCAATTCGCAATCCAATATCTCTTTTTACATGTTTACATTTTACTTATCACTTTATTTTAATTAGTTAAGAAAATACATATTTAATTGAGATCGTGGAGGTTACAGTCAACAAAAACTGCCATCCTCATAAATTTCAAAAATAACTGTAATATTTTAAAGTTTAAAATTTAAAAGTTTTAGGAGGAGCATCTGTGCAGGGAGCAGGGGAGGGTGTAGTGGCGGCAGAAACAAGGCGGAGGAGGAGTGAAAGGAGTATTGCAAAGTTGAAATTATATATATGACAAAATATTTTTTGTGTTGTATGATTTGATAATATTCGAAATTTTCGGAAAAAGTTGTGAGTGAGGATGCATCTTGTTTGAGTGCATCAACTGCAACCCTTTTAGTTCTTTTTACATAAATTTTTTTAAGAGAAATATCTATTGATGCTAACTTTCATAATTATTTACTGTTTGGTGGTATTTTACTTATTTCATTAGCAATCAATCACTTTTACACAAAGAAAATAAATAAATATATGATTATAGAAGTAGTAGAAGAAGCTGCCGATTACCCGTAACAGAAGCAAATCCCAATATTTTTTGGAGAAAAACAAAAAAGACAAAAATTAAAAAAAGAAATTAAAAAACAAGCCAGTCTATTTTTTAGTTCATTGCAACAGTTAATTGACAATTTTTACTATTGTTTTTTTTTTCGATAAATATATATATATACCAATCAATCACTTAAAAATTGAAAATTGAGCTTTGTCCCTTTTAACTGAAAAAGGCAACATGTTATTGGTAATCAAATTATAATAATTACATCATAAATGTTTACCTTAAATCTTTCAATCCTCCCAACGCCATGGCTTTCGCCACCATTGTCGTCGCGCCCACCATCGTTGTCGGAAACAAACAATGGCTTGTCGATTTGTGCAGCGCTCATCCACTATTCCCAATGATAAAATATTAGTAGACAAATATAGTGTTTAGTGAGAAGGAACGAAGTGAATAGAAGAGTGGAGCCTGGCCTTTGTGGTCATGGGTAACAAGAATGACCTCATACTAAACACCACACTGTTTTTATTGCTGGTCGTGAGATAACTTCTGTTAAATCCATGGTTCTATAAATCGGACATCAGCAATGTACTGGATTGTGATGTTCAGATATTTGAGATGTAGGCCCAGGTCTTCTCCTTCGAGCCAGATGTAAAATTGAAGTTTCTGAGGCAGTTAAAACATGCTAACAAAGCTGCATTAGCGATAAGACAAAGTGGACAGAACATTGTGTTGCATTTACTAGTTTTCTGGTCATCTGAAGTTGTATTGGTGTCTTACTGGAAATCATTTTCAGTTTGATGTTGTGAGTAGAAAACACAAGCAGTGCTCTGCTTGATGCTAAAGTCTAAGCTATTAGCAACGATGAACAGAGGAAAGTGGTTGCTTCTATGATTGTCCAATTTGCTAGGATGATTTTGAAGTAGAAGTGATTAACTCTTGATGAACTCTGATGTGCTTATGCAGGAAAAGGGGATCGAGACCTTTGAAAAAACTCAAACCAGATGGGAAAACAAAGCAAATTTTCTTCTTTGATCCAGATGGTAAAAATTCTTTTATTGAGTTTGGGGCTCGCTTTGTCGTCTTTCTCTTTTCTAGGCCTCCCCAATCATGGGGTTGAACCATAAAGAAGCGTTTACGTTTTATCCATTCTTGAAAGCGGCTGGCGTTGAGATTTTCCTCATTCGGATCAGGATGCTTGTTCTTGCTGTCAACTAAAGCTACTATAGTATTTACTCAATATATATATTGAAGGAAAACCCATTAGGGTGGGCATTGTTTTTGAAAAAAATTCTAGCTATTGACCCTGATATGCTTGCAGGTAACGGATTAGAGGTTGGCAGTTGGGAGCCTCCTGCACAATAACCAGATGTTCATAGTGTTCGGTATATAGCCTTTTGTAATGCGGTGAATGTAGTAGAAGACGAGGTTTGCTATGTCAAATTAAGTTTTAATGTGAACAAGCTAGGGATGCAAGTAAGCTCGGATTCACCTTTTGTTCTCTTCTGGATGGTTGTATAGAAGCAAAAAAGCTGGTGAGAAACTCAAAAATCTTAAATCAGATTATTTAGCCTCGCTTGTGTTGCTTTCTGTTGGTTCTTTTTGTATCGGAGGCGTTTTACTAGGCCTCTTGCCTCTGGCTTTGCCTGTCTATTGCAAACTGTACGTAGTAGCTTCGGCTCATTTGCGGGAGGGAGGGTGAAATTCGACAAGGATAACGGCTATCTCACTATGGTTTTAGCATGGTGCTTGACATACGCAGCTATTCCCTTGTATACCAGCAACGTTCCACATTCAACATGAAGTAGTTGCATTTTATTTGTTGAAGCCGTTTAGCAGGCTACTTGGAGTTGGGTCTCTCATTGGGGCTGGGCATCAATATGTATCTCAGCCAATTAACCAATTTTTGTATGCCGGATTATTTTAGGAGGTCCAAAATAGACACTGGTTTCTCATAATTTTTTTCTTGAATCATGCTCTTTGGTTCAAATTCAACTTTGTAATCGCGTGAGAAGGTTCCTTTCAACAACAAAGAGATGTGAAAGAAACGGGGCATCTGGTTCAGCCGTTCAGCCGGATTATCTATGTTCCTGAGTTCTCCGCCTCAGTACTATCTATGCAGCTACTGCAGCAACATCAATGAGATTTTGTATCATGTCTTATCATGACGGAAACAATTTGTATTGTTCCAGAAAGGATAAAATTGTGTATATTTTGTTTTTTTTCAAATTCTGTTTATAACAAAAATTATTGGGTGGTGGTTGTTGTCGTCTTTATAATGATATGCTCCTGGAAGATTTAGACATTGAACACATTGGTCATCTTCTTTGGGCCCTACCATGACGATGAAGAAAAGGCTTGGCCATTTTCTTTTGATGACTGGATAGTTGTACGATTGTTAGATGCAGAACTCTAAACAAAAGAAGTAATCCTTGTTCGTTGTTGGCCACGATTCTTCCTCTTACTAAATCATGTCTCCTTAACCTGTCACACTTAAAATTGTCAAGCCTCAGGTCACGAACCAGCCTAGCCAGCCTAGCTCAATACCAAGACGATACAAATTTTCAGAAGTTAAATGCCAAGATATCATGCTAAGGATAAATTGGCTGTGAATTTCATCATTTGCTAGAATTCGTATTCCACAGCAGGTTACGGTTACTAGATTAGCAAGAGCTGCAAATGAGCAACCAGCACCTTCCTCCGCAGCCTACAACAATCTACAATTCGCACTTATACCTCTATACAGCAAACAAGCACAGATCAATCTAAATTAAGTACGACGATACAGGCATTATGGCACCATCACAGCTCAATCTAGTTTAAGATAAAGACGGGAATCGGTGACTTCAACAGAGTCTGCAGTCATCTGCCACCACAGAAATTGTTAAACCACAAGGCTAATCGTTTTTCACACACACACACAGCTACAAGTGTCAAGTAACATCAGGAACACATGAAAACTCTGAATATAATACAGCACACAGATTTGGCTAGCATTACCAGTTAGTGATCACAAGCTATCAAGACACTACATTGGTTTATGGTCACCTATCAGCGGCCTACGAGGAAGACCAGTCACCTCATCAGTAGTATGGCTGAACATATGATGGTGCACCATATAGAGCCCCATAAACTGGGTAGTTAATCGGGGCTCCTGGGTATGATCCAGCAGGGAGAGGTGACGGCACTGCTTCTGGTGAGTAAACATAAGGAGGGCTCCTGCTGCCATAAATAGCAGGCACTGCTGGGCGGTCATAAGCATATGGAGCGACACCAGCAGGGTACTGCATGTGGGAAGGAGATCTGACAAAGGGCGGAGGAGCTGGAAATGATGAAACATATGCATTTGTGAGACGGCCAGCCTTGGCAGGAGGCATGGGGCCATTATTGCTAGCTCGAGTACGCTTATTAGCAGGAGCAGCAGCAGGCCTCTTCTTGTCGGTCTTTGTTTTCTCCAACTGCTCTAGGCGTTTCTTCAGGTTCTCTGCAGGGAACTGTGCTTCAAGTTTGTATTCTTCAATGCACTTGATAACTGCCTTGAGAGCAGACTGCTCTTTGCGGGTAGCAAGATACTGCAACAAAAGAATTATAAAACTTAGTACAACAAAACACAAAAACAAAAGCTTTGGACATCATACCATGCCTTTCATTTAACAAAGCTTGAATATAAAAAGTGTGACACTTCAAGGGACAAGAATTGAAAGTTTGAAAAAGAAAAAAGAAAGATTGAGGCCAAAGGAAGGCCGAATCACATACTGCAGATCTTCCTGTGTTGTTTGGATCTTCTGTAATTGCAGCAGCAGCCTTCTTTGCATCCTTGAGGAAAGCCTTTAACAAAGGAACAGTTGGAAACTTATCCACGAGGCCGACTTCATGGGTAAAATGCACAGCATCAACCTGCTGACCCCTGCTTATCAACTCTTCAATCATATCTGCAGATCACATAATCGTCAGATACTAAAGCAGATCATCAAGATAGAAAATACCATGTTTTCTGCTCAGTCATAACTCATAAGCTCAAAATTAATCCATCATACAGATCAACAAGAAGGGTCGAGTTAAGTAACCAAGTAGTAAATCAAAAGGAGTTCTATTGCTGCAGAGCATGCATGTCTATGCAGCAGCATGCATTCTTGTTTCATCTAGGCCACATTCTAGGTATGAAACAACAATTAGTTGAGACAATAGGCCAAGCTTCACATTAAGAAACATCAAACAGGGACCCTGTTTCAAAAAGTTAGTTGCTGAAAAAAGATTCCCATCCTGGTTCGATGGAAGAAGCCATCTCATACAACCATGTTATCGAGGAATCAATTCTACCACAAGTTTAAATTGATGATAAAAGCCCCACAAATGTGTATCTAACACTTGCCCTTGACAACTATCAGAGTTCAAGAGATATATGAAGAGTAAGCATACAGTAACATGCTGATACAAACAAGCAAAACAAATGATTTTCGAATATCAGCATAAAATTAACTACTGCATTTCATTTACACCAAGGAAAATATACGTGTATCCCAATGTTAGATAACAGCATCAAATGCAGCATAGATGCCCGATGCCAATGTTAGCGAGCATCAGAAGGTAGATGCAGCAATAAGGTTGTACAGTCTACTTGCTTTTGTACGAGCCAACAGCATAAGCAAAAAGATAACACATCAGCATTAAATTTTTAGAGTATTCTTAATATAAGGATCAGGATGCAAGTAAACATGCTAAGACACACGAACTCAGATACATATCTTCGCTTCTGACCTGTCTCAACCTTTGCAGTTTAGTTCTTCATAATGTAAGGCCTATTTCCTCACACATGATACGATACAATTCCATCTTAACTAACTTGGAATACCTTGAGATATGGTTACTTCATTACATTCTAAACACCATCAGCGCTAGTATTAGGTTTGGGTATCACAGTTAAATAATGAGAAAAACATGATCTCAGTCATGCTAGACACAACATAAAAGAATAGAAACATTCAGCTCTGAAGCATATTCAGATATACATGAATAAAGAGGCGCTATAGAGTGAGCGGGAAGTTCAAGGCTGCCTGTTCCTCCCAAGTGGCCGCTCGGGATCATCCCCAGGAGATGCCCAGTCCGCCTTCAAGACTACGTGAAGGGATAGTGGAGCTCATATCAAAATTGTTACTAGCTTACCACCTTCAAAACTAATATGTGACCCAAACAAAGAAGAGATTATGCAATAAGAGACGATGATTATTCTACTTGAAACCAACCCAAGTGAACGCTATATCCGCTAGAAAAGATGAGATGGATTTTTATCTAATTACTTTACGATCAATGGAGCAGAAAATAATAGCCAGGAGGTGAACTTGTATTAAAAGCAGACCACCAACTACAGCTGATTCTCATAATCAATGATAGCTTGACTTGCAACACTTCTTCAGGAACAATATATACACTAATCATAGACTCACCGTGCAACAATGCGAAGTTTCCAAGTTTACTTCTTGCAAGCTACAAAGCGATTCCAATTGCTCAAAAACAATTGAGTGAACCTGCTAGCCTTAGGAATCGGATCCTACTAAAATAAGCGCAATGACGATGTAAAGCCTTTTATACCATAAATCAAGTAAAACTCTGTCAGGACTCTCAAATACAGCTGAGACAAGACCATAACTAACCATCAGAGAGCAAAATTACAGATGACATAATATGAAAATCCGAAACAAGAAAAATTTCAAAACTTTTAGCCATGACAGCTTCAAGAAAAAAGATTTGTACATGCAAACATTTGCTTTAGTTCAGAATAGATTAGGTATGAAGTATATCAGCCACTAGAAGGTACGGAGTACTATATTAATCATCCAAAAATATTACTAGTGTGTTAGGTTGCTAGGAAAATCTACTTATTGTGGAAGTTATGCTTTATTCTACTGCAAGGCTTTAATTCCGGAAGAACCTCCAATTTCTCAAGCCGCTCTGAAAAATGAACTTAAATAAAATCTAGCAGCTTAAATTAAGCCTTAGTACCACAGCGATAAGTAGTAGACGACAATTTCTGAATTCCAAATATGTTACCAACAATTAAAAGCAACAAGTTCCCTCACAAATGCACCTATTGTATTCTGGATACCAAATCGTGGAGTGCACCACTAAAGCTTAAATTGTGAGGTCTGGGCTTGCGTGAAAGTTGGTGTGTAGCAATGTGAAACTAAAAATCCCATGACCCAGAATTTGACACATTCAAGACAACTTCTGGATAAAAAGTTTCCAATAAAATAATCTTCATGCTTGTACGAACAAGCACAGAGAATGCGATTTCCACAATTACGTTTGCAAGAAGACATTAGGTTCATACTCTGTGAGGAGGTGTCTCGGAATAGATTGCTATATCAAAACTGAAACCCCCACAAATCAGGAAATGAATTATCTTACACCCGCTATTCTTAAATCTATCATTAATAATTTCCATCAATTTTAAAATAATTCAAGATTGATTATGCCTTCAAATTTCTCTGGCCTAGTCTTTAACTTGAGAAAGCCTGAAAGACTCAACTGCATGCCTAACCAATAATTTAAGTTGTATTCTTTCATAACATTATGAAGGTTGCTACTTGGTAGTTTTCATGAGAGAAAACTTAGTAACAAGTCGAGTAAAAACACATGTTTTGAACTAATAACTACTCCCCCGTCTCAAATTAATTGAAACGTTTCTTTATTTGGGTCGTCCCAAAATAAATAAAATGTTTCTTTATTTGAAAATTTTTTACATACAAAACTATATAAAAAAAAACCCTTTATAGCACGTCAACCCATCCCACTATCATTTCTCCTCATTTTTTCTCACTTCTTTCTCTTACACACTCACAGGGACAAAAAAGTCATTACATATACAATTCAATACAAACAAATTCCCGTGCCCAGTAAAAATATTCCAATTAAATTGGGATGAAGGGAGTACTTGTGAACCTATAACATTGACAAAAAAGGAGGAAGAGTTCCACATCACTGCCTCTTATATCATTATTATGTGCTTATTCCAATGCTTATAGTGAATCCAGTGGAAAAAAACCAAAACCACAGTAAGCTAAAAACTATCCTTGCATTAAACATTTTACATTTCTAGGCGATGGGCAGTTCATACTAGACAAAGGTATAACAAACTGGATTCGAAGTAATGAACAAGAAAGATGTCTGTGAAAAAGAGAGAAGGAAAACAGAGATTAGACAGCAAGGTTCTGTATTTCAGGCAAAGTCAGGGTCAAATTTCAATCCCAATGAATGTATCCTTGAGGTTCAACAATCTTCTCTTCACTATATTGAACTCCCTTTGTCCTACACATATTACAACATTTTGACCATGCACACATGTCAAAGAACATATGCGATTTCCAAGGCAAACTTTCACTAGTGCCACGGTACGTCAAATGACCATCTCTCAAAATCATGAAATACTGAAGATACGCTACATTATGTAGATAGTCCTATGCTATGTCAAGGAGGGGTCATAGCTTAAGTTAAGGTAAAACTTGGCTAGAAGCAATCCATGAAAATCTCAAATCAGCTTAAGATAGCATCTTTCGACTATCTATCAACGGTTCTCTTAATACCGGAGTAAACTAAACTTGGACTTATGTTTACCTACTTTACAATGTGAAGTGTCCAGGATCACAAGAAAACCAATTTATCACTAACCCATCATCCACTGACTGAACCATGAATGAGGAAGGGATTTTAAAAACATTGTGGAAACCACATTTAATTGAATAATTTAGCCTAGTGTACATGCATGAGCTAGAAGGATTCACTAACAGAAGCATGTTCCTCCGTATGCTGGGAATCATTATTATCAATTGAAAGGCAAACACGAGGGAGCTCAAGGAAACGAGAACAAACAGCCAGTGGACCAATAAAATCAATAGCTATATGAGCTTGGAATAGGTACATATTTCACGGAAACCTAATGAGTTGATGATCAATTCAACATCTATGCTATTCAAACTCTTATATCACAATCGACATGGAGGAGACTGACTCCATAGAGGCGTTTGGTTCCCAGCAACAAAACCTAAAGCAGCACCAAACAATATGGATTGAGCGACAAGTAGACCAATGTGATCATTTGCAAAGTTGTATGACATACACCTAAGCCAGGTGGTGTTGTATCTCCTTCATCAATGCCCACCTAGAGCCCTACACTACAGACGCATGAAGTGCAGGTTGCAAGGAAACATGGGGAGAAAAGGGGTTATTAACCAATACAAGTACACGACATATGCGTTTCGGTTATAACTCTTGCTTCACCTCAGTGGAGATCACGAAAACACACTTGCTCAGCACTCGCTGGTAGCAACTTGGCATGGACCATCTATGTATATAGCTGTCAACACATGTCTCGATTTTCTTAGTTTTGGACTCGTGACTAGACTCCACACGTGACTCGTAAGAGTTTATGTTGTTGAACTTTCGAGTCAATGATATGCACCTCTATAAACTTGTGTAGCACAATACTCTATTTCAGTTATATTTCCTTTTATCTCAAACATTAAAAAAATTGAATCATCTATATAATAGAACAAAGACATCAAATGAGCCATTAGGTGCACTATTCCATTCTCTGTTAGCATAGCAAATCGAATGAAAGGTTAAATGTAAGAATAATGTAAGAAAAAAAAAATGAAGAGGATAAAGAACAAACATAGGATTCTTTAAAGAGCATATAAAGAAGATCAGCAATCACCAAAGAAGACGATGGCGGGCAGCGAACAAAAATGATCTGCTGATGTTCACTGATCCTTATTTAGGGTTTGTAAATCAGGATAAATTAAGGTTAAATCTATTATGAAAATCAATCCACTTTTTTCTTTAACTTCACTTTCAATCCTAGCCTAAATTACTTAATATAAGGTTGAATCTCATCCTTGCGTTTCTCTGTCTTGACTCGTACGACTCGTAAATTGACTCGACTCGACACTACTTGACAAGTTTCATGAACCTGCGTGTAACCCGACTGAGTCGACTCGTATGAGTCATGGGAGTTAGACATAATTCATTCTTGTAACTAGAGGCAATAGCGCCTCAAATATAGAAATAATCAACATACTCAACCTCCAACAGGATTTGATTTCATCGAATCAAAACAGAACTCAATCACATGAATGCAACCGCTGAACTAAATCACTTGTACATCAGTTAAATGCAGCTATTAAGTAATGAAGTGACAAGTCTGTCAATGAAGTAACAAAATGACACACAAATTCGCTCCTCATACCAGAAACAGGTAGACCAAGAGGAGAAGGTTCCAAGTTTCGAAGGCTTACCAGACATTTCATCGCCCAAACCAAGGGAAACAGCGAGCTTAGGCATCTGCTTCCTCCAAGCAGAACCAACCACAAGCTTCCTATACAAACTCACATCATCTTTCCTCACAATCCCGAACGTAACCAAATGCTGCAAGAACGTATGCACATCCGGCGTCGTCACATTCTCGATCCCTCCCCTCTCCTCCAGACTATTCTTCCACGTCTCCGCGATCTCATTCGCACGCTCCCTCACACGAGGCGTCACCAACAGCCTCTCCTTCCCGATCACCGGATCCACAACAACCGGAATCAAGGATTCCAGAATCAGCACACAGGCCCATCCCAGATCGTTGACTCTCTCGCTCTTCCCCCTCTTATCCACCGGAAACACCTCCGATATCGACTCCAACACGAACCTCGGCGGATCGACACAGTTCCCCAACGCGATCGGGATCTTCGCCCTCAGCACATCCAATTCCTTCTTCCTCACAGTAACAAACCTCCAGAACCCCTCGTGATCCATCCGTACGCAGAAACTCTTCAACTTCAACAGCAGACCCTCGTCATCATCCACCTCCTCGACCGCCTCCTCCTCTCCGCCCTCGAACACTTTGATCGCGGCTTTCGTGGATTCCTCGGCACTGGATACAGCAATCTGGACGGAGCCTTCGATGGTGCCCTCGCGCTTCTCGAGGAGCTTCAAGGATCTCTCGGTGTGGTCGTCGAGGGATTGGATCTTGGATCGGAGAGATTCAGATTTGGCGATGAGGTCCTGCTCGAGAGAGGCGTAGTGGTCGCAGAGCTCCTTCCAGAGTCGAGTGCACGAGTTCATCAACGTCGCCTGCCGCGAAAACTCCTCGAAACTCGCCATTGTCGGCAGCCGTGGCGAGTCGGGTTGAGTTGACTCGCCCGAGTCCGCCATGGATTGGTTTTCCAGGTTCAGTGTTTGTGTGCGTTTCTCTTCGCTTTTTTGGAGCGGGTGAAAAAGGAGGGAAAAGGACGGGGTGATGACGTGGTAGCGGGAGATGGGGACACGTGGAGGAGTGATAGTGGAATGGAGGGTTGCGATCTTGTGTGGGAAAGGTGAATTGAGAGAGAGGGTGAAGTGGGTTAAATGGGATGAAAAATAAAGCGTGAAGGGAGATGCTGCTAGTCACGTACACTTGTGCTGTTACTGTTAGATCTGCAACGGGTAAGATCGCTTGATCTTGAATATCCTTCGGGAGTGTGACATCGCACTCCATACTTATATCATTTTTTGAACAGGAGACAGTGACATACTTAAATCCATCTTTTTTTCTAATAAATAAAATCTTTATTTATTATCCACTATATCAAATTTCTTATCTTAAATATCTAATCTTTATATTAACAATATTTTATATATTTTACTCGTTTTTTACATCAACATCATCTCATCACTCTCTTCCACCTCTTGGCTCTAACTACTTCCGACATCGACGAACGCTTCAAATCTTCGAAACTAAAATGATCTACCACGATGCGAAACACAAAAACGAATAATACACCAACAATAGAGAGGGGGACGGAGTCGATCATGAACCTCAATTTCTCTGACCTCGACTCTCTCTAACCCTTCAATCACATCTCCACATCATTGCTGTCATTGTCGTCGTCATTGTCGGATGATCATTGTCAGCGACATCGGCTCTATCCGAGGAATTCAACACACCAAAACGCAAATTTTTCAAATCTCAAAATCCAATATTGCAAATCCCAAACCTAATATCTCAAATCTCAAAAATTAAAATTAGAAATGGTGCAAATGCCAAAAAACAAAACAAAACAAATAATAATAGTAATAATAATAATTTTTTAATAATTGCAGATGCTAAGTGAGTAGATAAAATTAAAAAATCATTGTTTATAATTATACATAATACATAATACATAATAGTTTGAGATTCTGTTGGAGGTGTTAATTTACCTAATTTCATCTTTTCATTACCTAAACTACATATAATATCTATTTTAGAAAATCCAATGCAAGTGCTCTTATATGGGATGATGATACCTTTAGGAAGGAAGAAGCCAAGAAGGAACACAACCGAAAATGAAAGTTTGTTTTAACTCGTACTCGAATAGTCACTTGCATCAAGGTTCACAAACGAAAGTTGAATGATGAAAATTCAAGACAATGCAAGGTTCCTAAATGGATAAAATGCGAAGAACCATCTTCGCCATGAAATTGCCTTCAAATGGAAATAAGTTCTACAAATGGTATGAAACACTTGGTAACAACCCTCCCCATTTTCAACACATATCTTGGAAAACATTTTGCAATTGGCTACGGGGCATCACAATCCACAATTCTTTTTTGAGACGACACATTTACATAACTTAAATTTCACCAAGCAGAGTGTCTTTTATCAACATTATTCAGAAGCCACGATAAACAATTCAAAACTTGTCAGACAACCACGACCTTAATAATCAAGCACCATTCTTCAGACCAGGATGCAACAAAAAGAATCAAGAACAAAGAAACCATTTTGAAGCAAAATAATACTATCCACGCCACACTCATACTATCTTCATGCAAAGACAGCAGAACACACTTTAAAAAAACCCGAACTCATACTATCTTCATGCAAAGACAGCAGAACACACTTAAAAAAAACCCAAACGAATCCACATATTTCCGTTTAAGTGCAAGGTATTGGAGATAGACAAAATATACCTAACATTATCCCTAGAAATGTTGTTTCCCAATATACTCGGTACGTATGAAACCCCTAACTACATGGTTTGGGAGGAGATTTGTTTACCACTAAGTTAAATCCTCCTTACTATACAAGGTAAAAATGACGGAAAATAAAGAATCTTGTCACTGGAAGATTACAATTTTGTCCCTTACTGTATGTCCCTCACTGGAAGACTACTGTATGACGCATGAGGGAACATTAACTTCGATCAAAAATAAAAATAAAAATAAAAATAAAAATAATCGAACATTAACTCCTTTAACCCATTCCACAACCTTAACCCCATCACAGGAATAAATAACAAGAAAGAAACAAAAAGAACTTTTTCCTCAATGTCCAAAGATCTCCATGATAACAAGAATAAGAGTGCCAGCTTCCATGTACGTGCCTCATATGAAGAAAGACGGTTTTCTTTCCCCAAGTTTGGGGTCATGCCTGATGCAAAAGGGTAAATTTATCATCACACATTAGAGAACAGAGAATACCGAAAAGCATAACGAATGACAAAAGGCCGGGAAAAAAAATACAACCAGCTACATACAAAGATTGCAAAAAGAAATTTCACCCAAAAAAAAGTCTAAAAAGAATTTTCTGGAAACACAAAATCAACAGGCAATCTGGACGGCATTAACAAAAGTAGCCAAAAAAAAAAGGGGAATCAGAAGAAAACCTAAGATACAATCTCGATCTCAATCACTACCAGACTCTCCCTTTAAAAGAAGTCTGGAAGAGAAATATTGCAAACAATCCTACCCAGAGATAGTTATACCCTTCCCAACGGAGAACTATAAGACAAGTGAGGAAGAAGTAGTCGAAAAGAACGTGCCATCTTGGGTCAATATGTCTCAATTGAGATCTACAAATGTATATCTTTTCACTCCACCTTAAGCGAAAGACCTACTTTTGCTTGAAGCGTGCATTACAAGCAGCATTAGCCCCCCACAATCGCTAAACAAACACTACATTATAAAAGCTATCATTAAATAAACAAGTAAATAAACACATCACACGCATACATAAAATGGTAAACAAAGGGGGAAAAACAAGATTCAAATTTGTGACCTCACTGTCACGCCTGATTTGATACAAAGTTTAAAAACCAACTGTACCAAAAATTTGTAGGATGTAAAAGACCACAAATGTGCAACTTAATGAGAACTATTTGTTACCTAATTATAGGTGACATGGGTTACCACAATCTCAAAACTAATCAGGTAGTTAAATGAACCTTATGAATTCCCTCGACAAGGAAATTCTAACAAATAGAAATTATAAGAGGTTGCAATCGATCATAGTAAAACATTCATTTTACTGGAACAATCAAATCAGACAGTAAAAAAGGATGTAATTTTCAATGAAAGAAAAAATAGGAAAAGAATAAATTGATTCAGAAACCTCAATGGGCAATTGGGTACCTTGGCAGTGCACAGCTTGTTTATTTGGCCTGCAGATAGTCCAGCTTACATTCAAGCACCACTTTTCTCTTTGTCTCAGAATCAACTTTATCTAGGTCTGATGCAGTCCCTAAATGACCATAAATTATATTTTGCTTTACCCCAGTCTGCTTATCCACTATCACGAGGTTGGGGTTGTTTGGATCATCCTTGACAGACAAGAGAGACTGGACGTGATCCCAGCCCTTGCGGCCATGGTTTTGATTCTCAAAGTACTCCTCCATTCGCATAGCCTCCCTTAGACCAGCTTGATCAGCTCTAAACTTGACCAACGTAAAGCCAAGATGACCATCTCTACCATACAATGACTTCGACTTCCCTCCACCAAATCCAAGCTCTGATGGTCAGGCAAAACATAACGAGAAAAATAAAGAGTCATTAAACAGTAACTGAAGTATTGAGTAGCTGAACAACAAATTATGAAGACCACCTATAATAATTCACCCAACAAAAAGTTCTACATGAGCTGTATTGAGTACATTCATCACCAAATAAATAAATAAATATAAAAATAAAAATAAATAAAATAAAGTGAAGCTTAGTGATGCAGACCATCTAGAACATTGAAAAAGCACTGAAGTCCACGAGGAGTACCCTCGTTATTGAACAGTCTATCATAGCAGGGAGAAACTGGCTTTGGGACATGGTGCCAACTTCCAAAGATGAGGATTTCCAAACTGAAGTCACTTTTTGTGTTTGAAATTACAAGAGGCTGTTTGTCATTAGCCTCAGGTTCGAAGGTATTTGTGCTATTATTTATATTTTAAAAAATAGAGATCTCAGAAACCTTTCAAAAAAAAGTTAAAAGAGATAAAGCAAGAAACAAGGAATCAAAATGGATTGCTATTCCGTAAGCCTAATGGGCTTAAAATCGAATGAGAAGAAATGGATGCTGTGTTGCCAGTTGTGTCTCTTGAAACTCAATGACAATCTGAAAAGGAGCTAGCAAAAATAAGAAACACAAAACTATCTATCATAGCGACTCCAATAAAATCACTAGTCAAATGTCACAGTGAGCCACATAAACGGAATGGGCAACATAAATGGAATGGGCCAACGGCTAACTAATAAATCCACTATAATACTTCTGAGGGTCACCCCAACTAGCCTTGAACACAGATTATGACTATAACCACGAAATGAAGAGCAGCTACGATTGCTAAGAGAGGGTGAAATTGTAACAAATCACTAACTTGTCCTGTATTATTGAAACCAGAGGCAAAAAGAAGACCCTTGAATGGATACTCTATAATCAATTTGCTTGCTAAGCAGATGAGTCAAGGACTGAACCAGTCAGTTAATGTGGTGAACCACTGAAATGTCTGCAATACTAATCACTCAATTCTACAAATCACGAATTGAATGACATCCTAAACCGTTCTGAGAACAATGTAGATTGATGGGAAATACTAGGATGTTGTTGTCGATTGATGCTCACAAGAAAATCATCACTTTGGAAACAAGAAACCAGTTGTAAATGAAGTGCTAATTGGATACTAAGTGCAAACGAAGTGCTTTCACATCCACATGTTGGAGGAGTAACGGTTTGCCAACCAAGTGCTTCCAAGCCTAGCTTAACAAGGTTTTCCAACCCCTAAACAGTTCTTGAGATATAATAGAGGACACAAGTGCAGCGCATAGATGTAAACATGATTAACCAAAATTATGGCTCATTCCGTGCCAGCAAAGATGACCACTATTACAACCCAGATGATGGAAGAAACTGAAGAAAGAGCTGCAGCCATTAAAGCACAATAAAAAAAGCACTACATCAACTGAAAAAGGCAAGCACCTCATCCTACGCAAGGGGCAGGCAAAACAGAAATTCCCTCCACAGGTTATGCGGCATCATTCTGAGATTTCAGTTACTTAACCCTTTATAAAAAAAGGCCAAGGAGAAAATGTCCAAGGCCTAACTGCCTAACTACCACATCTAAATAAAACCAAAGTTTTCTGACCAAATTAAAAGGATATCCTTGCGTTTACAACTATATATCCATTTAAAGAACTTTACATAAAAACTATTCCATCCTATACATAAAATTAGCTTATACTATATAAGTGTATATAGATGACACTACAAAAGTTAGAATACCGGTCACGGAAATACAGATGCCAATAAGAGTAGCGTGGAACGACAGTTTCCATTTTATAGTTTGAAAACCAAACATGGAATGCCACGCACGAAGTCAGGCCCATTGCCAACTAAGCCAAGAGGTCCATGCGAGTTGCCGATTGCGTCAACCAATGAATTCCTCGCAATCTATAAGGCCTGTTTTTCTAGGCTTAAAGTTGGTCAAAATCATCTTTAAGCCATTTTATAATGTTGGGGAGGGTGTTTGACATTCTTTTTAACCGTAACTTTAAGCAGTTTTTCCGCTTAAATTTATAAACTATTTGAAACTGTTTTTCTTCTCAATGGATAAATCAAAACAGTCTTTGACCAAAAAAAATATAACTTTGAGCCGTTCTTCTACCAAACACCAAACTACTCATAATAAAATTATAGTCAACTATCACTTATAACTATCTGCCATAAACACCTATAAACACTTTCTATCAACCCAACCAAACAAGCCTATAGCCAACTTTTGCACGAACCACCAATAAAGTTGCCTTCTCCCTCTCATTTAGAAAAGGAAAGAATAGACGACACGGACAAGTAGCTACTTGTTCTATGTGAGAACTAAAATGTAAAATGCAGGACAGTCTATAATTCAACAAGATCAAAGAATTAATTGACAATTGAAAAAATTCAAATTAAAAGCCTGAAATTCAGCATTATGACTTGGGCAGTTGAATGAAAGAAGACATTTGAAATATATTCCTACTGGAAACATAGAATTTTTCCTTGAAAATTAAATTT
This sequence comes from Drosera spatulata, assembly GCA_035668315.1. Lineage (NCBI taxonomy): Eukaryota > Viridiplantae > Streptophyta > Magnoliopsida > Caryophyllales > Droseraceae > Drosera > Drosera spatulata. The sequence goes on along the minus strand of JAOVYX010000008.1, from coordinate 266,737 downwards.
CACGGATCAAAAATTTCATCGGCAGGAGCAGAAAAGAGCCCTAGATGTCTAAAACCATTTTGGCTAAATAAAATAGGATAATATTCCATAACATCATACGACAACGTCCATTGCTAAGTGCTCCATCCCGAAGCCGACAAAAGATGATTTATTATAAATAAGCAATCACCAAAAGCAGAACTTCCTTTTTTTGGAAACTATGCCATGCAACAGAAACAAGACACCAGAATGAGAGGCACTTTATACCTCTAACCATACTATCAATTGCCTTATTTCCGAGCCCCTCCATGCGCCCATCTTTCCCCTTGCCAGTTCCAGTATTGTGAAGAATCACGGTTGGCGGCCACATGATCAAATCATCCTGAAAGACCGCAGCATCTTCAGCAGGTAGAAGCTGATAATTCTTTGAATTATCAGGTGGCTTAAAGTAATTCCAGCCCATTAAGACACAAAGAGCTTTGTGTAAACCCAAGTGGTCCACATGTCGATCAGCATTATGTAAACTGTAAGCGTGCATTATAAGAGCATGCATATCTGGAAATCTCTTAGATGGCCTGTCATTTGAAATATAAAAAGAATTGGCAAAGAACTAATAAAGGCGTGCATTGAAAGAATAGTCAAACTTTATCCGAAAGCTAAGCGAGGAATGCTCCAATTATGAAGCATGTTGATTGGAGACAAACTTCACAAAGCAGATAATACAATATGCATTCCATGCAGAATTGATTTGATGCGTTCACTGATCATCTCCTAATGAACATCAACCATCCAAGACAATAGCTATTAGCTCTCTGCAATACTGATTACCTGTGGAAATAGTGTAATCAATAATTACTCTCTGGTAATATCTCTTCCTCGCCATTGTAACTGCGAAGAACTTGACAACACCATTCTGTACTTATTTATTGATCTCAAATCGATGACTCGCAATCAAATAGAACTTTTTAACACACTACACATGGATCTAGAAACATGAATTCATGAACTAGAATAAGCATGCTTCCCCTAGAAAAAAGTACAGGTCATGTGTTAGGTTATATAATACAAAAAGAAACTACTATGGCAAGGAGGGCAGCAAGTGACAGTACTTCTCCATTGAGCTCGAGGCATATCAGTTAAAAGGAAAACCCATAGCTATCATTATAAAGTTCGCAGGGATCTACCAATTTCCTTGAGGTAAATTACTTTCATAAGCAATACCACAAAGAACCTACCACAAGATGCTAATAACAAAATAATGTATTTGGGCAACACATTGCAGTGCCCCAAATCCCAATACCCAACCTCACTGGAGTAGGAATGAGTAGGCATGGGACATTAAAACGAATAAAAGAGACATGAATGCAAAACAGACAGTTCTCCCTTTCCAGTCAATGAACTCAGCTCCTTTGCTGAAAATGTACAGAACAAGGAGGATGAACCAGAGGATATGTCCAGAGCAAGTTACACTAGAAAGGGAAACAGCTACTTAACTTACATCACAGAAAACCCTAGTTTGTTACCTCTGCTAGCTTAAACACCCAAATTGCATCCGCATTATAAATCACTGAAGTATCTCTGTCGATAGAACAACATAGAATCATAAGTCCAAACAATGATTTTACCTGGAATAAAAAAAATTGTTTTCTATTTTTACTATATTTTTAAGTGTCCCTTTCACCGGCTCCATTTTTATAAGAAGCTCCACATATCATCTAACATGATTGAATCTCTTCCATTTGTAGAATCAACATACAAGAATAGAAAAGATTGAGAATAGAAAAATTCCAAAAAAAAATAACACCCACATTACCTAGGACTTGAGATCCATGGCACCGATTCACCATTAATCCTCTTTCTCAACTAAGATGCAATGCGTCCAACCTAGTGAATTGCAGCATATCCATGTACTTTCCTAGAACTGAATAACATTAATTCAAGTCTTCCTAGGTCTTCCGATGAATTTCTTTTCTCTTTCACATGCAAACCCTTCATGCATATGCGCAACTTGCCAACCCAAACCAAATCAGCATCACCTACCCCGAGCCAACTTATAGCAGATATAAATGTTGCTTAGTGTAAAAAAGAATTACTGCATGCATCCACCAAACCATTCTCATCCGTCTGACCTCCATCCATTACACATTGCTCTCTTCTTTTACCAAGGTTCTCAGATCCACACAATTATTGCTGGTAAAATAATTGACTTATAGAGCTTACCTGTTAAACTATAAAGAATACTCTGGTGACATGAAATCAATCAAACTCAATGTTTTGCTACAATAATTTCCATCAAATAATTTTCATGAATAGCCTCTCTTGCAAATCGTATTGCACACTGTTTTTCAGAAACAGTATTGGTCATTCTAATCACTGTTTAGTCACTTTACCATACTCCTATAATTTGTCTCTTCTATCTGACAGCAAAATTGTTATTTGAGATCTACATCTCCCTTACTCTCACAAACTATGACGATATTGCTTTCTTTCCAAGAGCAGGCATATTCTTAATCTCAAGGATTGCATTAAAATGCCTGACAAAGTTGCAAGTCCAAAGTAGCCACTGGGAGTTTCGACACGTCTGCAAGGCACCCCACAGACACCAATTTGACAATCCACTTATCCATTCCCAGTTTCTTTGAAGGAAATGAAACACACTTATATTTGATCAACACATTGATAACTGATACAGTAGATATTTATTCTCGAACAAACTTCCAAGTTATGGAGTTCAATTTACTCTCATTTACAAGAATATTGGAACATCTCCACCATCCTTTTTTCCACCATCCCAATCCCAAGCGTCAGGATACCAGGACGATGCTTCGAGAACTACAGTAGGTTCTAAAAAATTATAGCTACCTGCTAGGTCCCAGAATTAGTAGGGGGTGTGACCATGTGAGGTAGTCTAGGCATCTCACCCTCAATTTTTATTCCATGAAAACATTTAAGCGTGGATGATAATGGATTCCAAATGTTTCTCAAGTGATTTTCTACTTTCCTCCCAAAACCATGACACTAGATAGTACATATTAGCATCTTGAATGCATATATCCGCTAAGAAATCGCCTAAATCTCCAACTTGACAGCCGCACATGCATCTACTTGGGACCTACCTAGCCATCTCGGAGCAAAAAGGTGGCTACATCGCCCATGGCCACCTTGTCTCCCACATACCAGGAATATCATAAAAAAAATGTCGTTCACAGGGAAAGGTCTACATGACTTAAGCCTGCACTAACTCAAACACCAAACACTCCATATTGCAGTCTCGCATAGGCATCATTGTATAACCTTAGAAAATTTTCACTCCTAAGGGTGAAACTTTTGTGAGGTACTCTTGGATGACGAAGGACGAGAAGCTTAGAATTTAGTTTACTGACTGGTCAACGTCTCGATGATCATAAACCTAATAGGAAATGGACAATCTTTGCACTTAAGAAAAACCAAGGTCAATTGTTTCGAAGACAAATGGAACAGCAAACTTCTACTATCTGAGAGATGAAACAAATGCTAGCATGCACTTACGGTGGTCTTAGAGTTACATAAGGTATACTGATATAGTCAAACTACATGGTCCTCTACTATTCTAACGTCGCTGGTACAGATAGATGAGGAAATTGCATAGTCTGTGACAAAATATGCCTGATATGCTTTAGACAGATGCCACCATGATCTTGCCATGATTAAGATAGCATTATGAATTGAGAAAAGGACTTCACAATAACAAGTTCAACCAACAGTCACTAGAATCCAGATACATAACTAGCCACAGAGCAAACTGCAACTGTAAATTTGATAAGAGCAAGGAACCACTAACACATGTTATCAATTCGATGCCTAATCTAAGAAATTCTCCAAATAAACAAGCAGTTTATAAGAATAGGTAGAGAAATCAGGTATATAAGTGACAATGATGCCCAAGGCAAACATTAGAGACGATATCAAATCAAGAATTTTGATGAATAACAAAACCTCATGTTGATAATGGAATGTGCACAAAACTCTCTCACGTGTAATCCCTTCATCAAACTGAATGAACAATGCACTAACCGAAACACATACTTACCAAGTCCCAAAGGACCTAAACAGACACATAAGACCATAGTAATCAAATTCAGGTACGGGATTAATTCGGCAAACATAAACTACGAAAAAATCAAAAAAAAAAAATTGAGAAAAAATGTAAGGATAAATTCGGCATGAGAACAATAATATGATTAATATGGAAAAAATTGAAATACGAGATTAATAGCGGTTTCAAATGGGAAAACAAAACAAAGGTGTCTATGTTTTTACGGAAGCCCAATTCTTGTGTAAAGTTTTTAAGATATTTTGGTTATTCTTAAAGAATTCGAATTTTATTTCGCGTAGATAATCATTAAAAATTACTGAAAATTCATTTTTAAAACACTATCCGAAAATCAAGATTTTATTACAAAACTGTAACTGCACCATGAATCGATTTTTGATTAAGGTTGGGTTCATTTAAAAAGACCGAGTAAAATTAACTCAAATCTCCTAAGTGCTCATACTCTTACTGATAGAATAACAAGTGCCAACCTATTTACAACACACAAGACACCACTAGACAGTACTGCAACTCCCATCTTATAGATCTTGTGCATCATCCTTAATTGCTCTCAAGTTGTATAAGCCTAAACGTAAATAATTAATGAACTAGACACATACAAATCATAATTTCTAACTTGATGCTCTTCCTAAATGTGAAGAAAATACGAAAGGAAAAATAGCACTTAAACACCCTGAAGTTTCGGGTTTTGGCACACTTCCCTCAACTTTAAAAATGGACACATGCCAATTTAAGGGGGGTTCTCTGCCAACAAAATGTATACTTTCAGGGGGCTTATGTACCAAAAATCAAGATTTTTCAAATGGCTATTTCTATAGTTTAGGGGGTTAAAATGCAATCGGGTGATAACTTAGAGGAGTTAAATGCTATTTTTCCAATAAGAAATCAAGACAACATAACCCTACCATTAAATATTTACCAATATCATATTTTATGACATCCATTCGTCATGCAATCGAGCGGGTCTTCGTCTTAAGCCATCTTTATTTCTAATATGATAATATCTCATTTATTGATATCGTATTTTTGCATAATTCACATATTATTCGGATTTTCATATAATTTGATTACTCTTACAAAAATACGGGTTTCAAATGGGAAAACGAAGCGGTCTATGTTCTTACGAAAGCCCAATTTTTGTGTAAAAATTTTAAGATTTTTTGGTTATTCTTAAAAAATTCGAACTTTTTCGTATTTTACAAAAAAAAATCGAATTATACGTGAACTATATGAAAAATCCGAATAATACGCGAATTCCACGAAAAATACGATTTCAGTATGGCTAACGAAAAAATCCATGGATTTTTGTTAAAATACGGGAATTATTTACGGATTTGGTTACAATGCATAACACATGAACACATCTGTTTATATATATAAAGCTAAGGTAGTCTTTCTTGGAACCAAAGAAACCAAAGTTTGGTTAGTCCTATATTAATTACAATATATAAAGTTAGCTTAGGAATTCTTGCTAGCAATATGATTGAAGCCGATTTATGTAGTCGTCAATAGAATTTTATGGGTACATAAAATGAACTGTAAAAATAATGTATAAATCGGGTTAAGGACTTGTTATCATAGAGCTATAAGATTCAAACTCATGAAGTCATGTTACACCTTTTGTACACCATATCAATGAACAAACTCTATGAAGAACTCAATCTCATGTTAGAAGGTCTAGAATATTATCAGTATCTTGGCAAATGGGAACATCAAAGCTTTGTAGGAAGGCATATCCTCTAAAGGACTAACTAGAATTCATCCAAGAGAAATTATAAGTCAAGGAATATATACCAGCCAAAGTATAACATGAAGCCCCTACAAAGATTAAGCATAACGATTGAACAAATAAGACTTTATTCTACAGGCCTTTACTGATGAATCAAGCAACGTCCAAGGGTTGGGAACAGAACTTGCCAGGGCAGATAGCTTGCTAAGAATGTGGATGAAAGTTTCACCATGATCATGTACATACTCACTAATGACACATACAAATATAACGATATGTATTACACGAAGAAAAATTAGAAACAGGTAAAGGATAAAATAAGCCTGCCAAACAAGATACATCAATGTGGAATAGCACTGCAGTCCACAGTGGATAACAACAAGAACAAATCACAATATCAAGAAGACGAGCCTGCCTTCAGAATTATTTCCTCTCTTATGCTATCGCACGGTATGGTGACCCACAAAGGAGCCGCATGTCAACCTAAGGCGATCTATGTCGATTTTACAATAATGATACCATCATCATGTTACACTCGACAAAGGAAAACTCTAGCAGGGCCGTTAACCTTTAGTAACTAGGGATCAAGGGAGTTTCTAAATCTAAGTGATGATGAACTCAACCCCAGTACCTGACCCAAGACGAAAAGTGTGACATTTTAGATATCGTTGTAGAGGACGATAGATAGAACCTTGATGAATACACAGAGAATATGAGAGCCCACCAAATAAGAGAGAGAAACTCGTAAGTATAATAATCGATAAAAACCAGAATCAAACCTGAGACATAAAGACTTATCTAAGTGTTTTCCAATAAATCCTGAGATAAGAATCAATCTGAATAATATCCTAAATAAACTAGTAACAAAAAATATAAAATCCTACTCCCTACGTCCCAAAAAAAAAATTGCAATGTTTGACCTTTGAACGTGTATTAACATCTAGGCTGAATTCATATGATGTATCCCTTTGGGAGTGAGAGGGGGAGAGGAGAGAGGAAAACAATGATAGTGGGATGAGATGATGTCATATAAAATACAAGTAGGGCTATTTTAGTATTTACTTTCCAAAAAACTTTTCAATTTGATAGTGTTGTAATTTTTATGGGACAGACTAATTTCAAAAGTTGATGTAATTTTTTTGGACGGAAGGAGTAATAAATTAAATAATACTTCAATTATTTAGATATCAATATTTCCCCCTCATCATTATCTCCCAATTCAAAAAACTCGACCTTGAGTTAATGAACTTGGGAAACACTCGTGTCTTCAGCATTACCATTTTCAGAGCATCCAATTCGAACCGAGAAGTAAAATTCGTATGAAGAGCTCTTGCCACCCCTTCCATATTGATCAGAACTTCCATCAATATAAAATTAAAACCATTTGTATAACAAAGGGAGTTGTTATTGTTGCCTTTAAAGGGTGTTATACTCATGAGGTCCCAATTCGGCTTCATTTTGGAGAATTAGACATCAAACTAGCAATCAAAGCATGCCTCTAGAAATCTTTTGCATTTTTATCTCCTATGTCTCCTATATCAAATAAAGAAAAAAGAAAAAAAAAAGTGTTTGTGGACAAGCCTTTGATGAATAACGGGTCTGCGGAGTTTTACTTGAGGAGTGCAAGTGGGTCTTTGGAAGACTATATTGAGCTGCAACAGACATAACCCGATTCATTGACAAAGACTGGCCTAGGAGGAAGACTGGATGAAGGCAAAAGGGGGAAAAGAAGGAAGAAAGAACGAAAATGAAGCATACAATGATGACTCATTGTTACGAACCAATGGATCATCTTCCATGGCCTCTAATGTCCGAGGCATGACATTGAATTCCAAAAATCCTAACAAATAATAGTATTCATCTAGAATATAAATCCAAACAAGAGCAAGAATATGCTATAACACCAGCCAACCGAAGCACCAACACTTGGCTACATATTACAGAAGGTGCTACAATAGAATTGCCTCACCAAAAAAGAATGACTACTTGCAACACCCAAAACCTGGTTGGTAGCCCTAAACCGTAAAATGCAATAACCCAGCAGGGTTCTAAGACAATGATGAGAAAAGATGAAATACCAAAAGAAAAAATTTGTATCGTAACGAAACATAAGCAAGAAAATTCTTATCTAATACCCTTAACGATACAAAGGAGTTTGAAACATAACTGCTTGTCATCACTAGGAAAGCCTTGAAACAAAAATCATCATGCTCACGACATTATGAGCTAACAGCCTTATCTAATACCATTAACAATATTCTACATCAGAACCACATGCAACACAAGAGAAAGGAAAGAAATCCTACAATCATAGGAAAAAAATGAGAAAGGAAGGTGATAGAGAATAGAGAAACCAAAGGAGAAGTCTTCATTAGCAGAAGGAAATCAATTAACCAAGAACTGCTTGTGTGAAGGAAATCCGACAGCGAGGAACTAAAAAGATCGAGAACTAAATGGGGAAATCTTCGGATTTGACTTAAGGTTCCACACCAGAGAGGGGTGAAACTCCGCATATCTCTGTGTGACCTTAGATATCATTGTTCACTCTAATGAAATAAATAAAGATTGTTTCTGTCCACTTCTTTGGTTATCAATGCCTTTCCATCACATTTCTCATCCACTTTCTCTTATTCACCTATCCTTCAGCATCTTGCCAATGCCGTTTGCAACAACGTCATAAAGAAATTACTTATATGAAATTAAGAACAAACGGAAATACATCTGATGGATTAGGGTCAAACCTGTCACACACGATGCACCAAAGCGGCCCATGCTTCCCATTCTCCAAATAATTCTTCTTCTCACCAGCATTCTCATTAATCAGCTTTGCGAAATTCAGAAACGCCTTCTTCAGAGCAACAGGATTAACATTAATGTTAGCAAACGCGTTGCAATCGTGATCGTTTCCCTCACCGGTCCTCGCATTCTTTGCCGACCTCACTTCATCCTGCCTCGAACCGCCATTAGACACCGCCCCTAAACCGCTCCTCTCACTCATCCCCGAATTGGCATACTCAATGCTTCGTTGATTTTCCCTAGCAACAACCTCATTCTTCCCCTCCTCCTCCCAATACTTCCTCTTCATCGAACCCTCAACCCCACGGTGCCTATCATATCCCATCGAATCCACACGTTGTTCCATCCCAATCCCGCCCCGCTCGAACCCACCACCATCCCTACCACCCCAAAACCCTTCGGGACTCATCGGCCCCATAGGCGGGAACAACTCGTGCCCACCCCGAAAAAACTGTGGAACGGGACCCGGAATCCGAGGCCGAATAGGTACCCCGAAATCGTGATAATCAGGGGGCAATGCGAGGTAGGTACGGACACTGCCGTCGGCGAGGACGATGGTCCTGCGTTCGAGCATATGGATCCCATAGGACAACTGCGGGGGCGGAGAGAATGGCGGGCCGAGCGGACGTGGGCCGGGGGATTGGGCTGGGCCGGCGGTTGAAGGGTCCGATGATCGGGGCCTCTTGGGGTTAGAATTAGGGTTAGGGTTAGGGTTAGGGTTAGGGGTGGAGGAAGTGGGGCCCGATGAAGGGGAGGGTTTGGGAGCGGTGGTGGAAGAGGAAGGGGGATTGGTTGTGGTGGTGGTTGGGTTGGATTGCCAGCGGGATTTGCGAGAGGAGGAGGAGGAAGAAGGTGGCTGCTTCGTGGTGGAGGGTTTGAGGGAGCCGCCCGCCATTTTTGGAGAGGGTGGATGTTGTGTTGGGGGTGAGGATATAAAAAGGTGACTGTTTGTGATTTTTTTTCTTTTTTCTTTTTGCGTGAAAACCTGCTTGTGTATTCGGTGCAGGAGGAAAAAATAGAAATAATTTTTTTATATAAAAATATTTATTTATTTATTTTTGTTTCATAATTTTTATAATGTTTTGTTTAAATGGGATGTCCAAAATATTTATACCATTATCCCATTTAAAAAAATTATGTGATCAAAAATATAATTCTATCCTTATTTTATATCATATCATATCATTCCATTATTTATTTTTTCCCTTAGCTTTCATTTCCTTCTTTTACAAAGATAAACAAATAAAGTGACCAAGATTCAACCTTCATCTAAATCTTTGTGCCTGCTCAATTTGTTGTAAAACTTTTGGTACGGAGAGAGTATGTTTTAGTACTTATTATAATTCGTGAATTGTAAATATTAACTTTGTGAATTGTATATTATATATGTGTGAACTGTAATTTTGTATATATGAACTGTTCAAATCAAAATAGATACAAAAATATAAGAGAAATTTAAATTGGATACCAAAATAAAATTATCCCGAAACATATTTATGATTTTTTTTTTTGTAATTATATCCCACCGACTTGATTAATTTGAAACACAAATAAAGTGCACGATATGTTTTTGTGACTATTCAAAAATCTTAACTTCCTACGACTTCATAACCGGAAGTGGTCATATCAAGTCAGTAGAATAAAAACACGCTAACAAATCTCTTACACCGTCAAAATAAGTGGTCGTCATGGTAAACACCGATGACCACATTGTCTGCATCTTTTGAATTTATTTATTTAGTTGTTTATTTTGTTTTTGCATCATTGTGTTATTATGGTTTCTATATGACTTTTACATCTATAGTTTATAATGAACAGGTGTCTATCTCACATAGTATTTTAAATTACAATGATCAATAATAATTTATTAATTATCTAACTTAAAAAGGAGGTTTTTCAATTAAATTGAGGATTAATTAAGACTAACTAATTAAAACTAAGAAATATTTGTATTTAATCCCCTTAAATTATTGTTTTTTTCGCATATAACCCCCCTATACTATCAATTTAGGCACTTAACCCCCTATATTGTAAGGGACAAACAGTGAAAGTTATCTTTTCCATCCATTTTGATGATAACTAACTGTTTGGCGTAATTTTTATTGACCTTTGTTGACTTTAGGTTTTCTCTTGTTTTATCGGACCAAATTGCCCTTCATCCCCAACATAGAAACCAAAAAAACCTCTCTCTTTTTCATCCATTGCGCTTGTCCTTTTTCATGTTCTTCCCCTCAAATCAATTCATCTTGAAAATTCTCCCAAAATTCTGTTTGCCATCTAGGATCTAGGTTCGATTTCGAGCAAGATTTTCAACTGATGAAACCTAGGAACGTTGATGAGTGAGATGATATGAGATAGGATAAGAGTAAAATTGAGAGTGATTTCGGTGATGAGTAAAAATGAAGAAGATAAGGTGTGGAAGGTTGAAAAAGTAAATGAGTTTGTCAGGATGTCGTTGAGGATATTCAATTCTTTGGTTCATTTCCTTTAACGGAGAGAAACGACAGAATAGAGGATGGCGTTAAGTGCCTAAATTGATAGTATAGAGAGTTATGTGCCAAACAACAATAGTTTAAGAGGGTTAAATACAAATATCCCTAAAACATAAGAAACTAATTAGCTAATTATTTTGTAAGGGATTGTATTACGGAGTGTAAATATTGAAAATAAACATAGAAAAAATCCTCGTAACATCCTTAGATCTCTTTGTTGGACGAAGTCCTCATCGGAGTCAGACCTAAGCAGAGAACCAATTGAAATCATCTTTTATCTTGAAAACTTCCCAAGCAAAAGAAAGAGAAAGCAGAGAAAACTCAATCGCCTCGGGAGATGATAAGAAGGCAAAGGAGATGTACGTAGAAAGTGGTGAAAAGTGAGGAAAAAATCTTATTTATAAAGAGTAAAAGGGGACAGTGAAAAGATATCATAATGATGGTTAATCCTTTTGGGATTCTGTCACTAATCAAAAAGTGACACATCATTCGGAATGAGGAGGGGTGCGAAGTTGGAAAGACACCTTAAGAGGATTTAATAAATCCTCATAAATAAAGATGACTCTTGTCTTTCCAACTGCCTAACAGGCAAAAAGGGGAGGCCAAAGGATAAAAATTTTCTCGAAATTCACAAGATAAGATGTCAAAAAAACGGGAAGAGTCTCCCAATTCGAAACAAGAAAGAGTTCAACAAATCAAAAACTCCCAAAAAAAATTCATAAGGTATGAATGAAGGTTACTCAAAAAGGGAAGTTATCCCTCAACTCAAAAAGAGTCAAGGTTCGAACTCCCAAGCAGACTTGTCCTGTTAGCCAAGGAACTCGGAAGACAATTGATTGGCCAAGAAATAAGGCTCAATTAAAGATATTGGGTCACAAACCAAGCCTAAAGTGCATTTATCACACAAAGCTCAAGACCCAATGAAACTAGGGTTACATGACAAATTGATAAATAATAACATTTGTTTTGGAGGACAAGCCATATAACTGGCTATAAATAGCTCATGCTATACATCGTGATAACCAAATTTTGGAAATATGATTAATTCAACAAACATAAATTATGAAAAAATTCGAAAAAAATGAAAATCCTAATTTTTGTGTGAAAGTTTTAAGATATTATGGTTAAAAAATTTAAAAAAATTCGAACTCGTTAAACGAAAAAAATTTTTGTGTGAAAGTTTCAACTCGTTAAACGAAAAACCCACGACTTTTTCATAAAACACGCGAACTATTCGCGGATTTGGTTACAATGCTATACACCAAAATCCAGGTTCTAATCTCTGACCCTAAAATTACATAGCTCAATTCTTCTGTACGTCATTACCTCTTCTTGATCCTTTCTGACTTAATCATCCGAGGGGGCATCTGAGAAAACCTCCGCGGGCTCCTCTCTCTCACGCGTCTATTGTCTCTGGTGTGGTCTAGCCCAGATTGAAGTGATGACCATCAACATGGCCAAGCACAGTACTAACTCTTCCTCATCCCCAGGAAGTTTCCAGAACCTTCGAGTGATTAAACTGTTGCACCAACAAGGGTACGGAAGTGTTGTCTTCAAAGATGTAATGAAAGATAGACCTACTATCCGGAATGGAGTTAGCGATTCGCCAAGAATAAGGTAAAAGCTGATAAAATTTGGCCAAAAGGAAAAGGCTACAGAGAACAAGTCAACAATTTCGAAAGAACAGGTCGCATTCATATAGTTTCTGCCAGTATACGGCTTTACTGAATGTGGGCAAGCTGATGATCTTAAAACAGTTCATAGAGGATAGAACAAACTCATGAGATAAGAAAAACAGGGAACGAGTTCAGAGTCTCCGGCACAACAGGAAATGATTGAATTAAGAGCCATTTCCTCTTAGCGAAACCTTACCTCTAGATGAAGCACACTGAATTCATATTTTTGTTCATATTTAACTTCTAAGCTGACGTAAGGTTCAGCAGCTGCGATCCAATCATTTCAACATGTAGAGGATTGTATCAGACACTCAAGTCCAAGACTAGATGAATGCATTGTGATTAGTGAACAGAATTCAATCTGTCTAATCCAAGAAGAAGCATTCAACACGCACAAACAATGAAGAAGATAGACATCAATGTCACTGCCCTGGAAAATGTACACCCCAGAGACGAGTGCATATGAATTCAACAGATGATTTTGGCAACGGTACTCTGACTCACTGTCTGTCCTTCTGACACCAAGATCCAGAAACCTTGCCACAAGGGCTGAATCCTCTCTCTGCACTCAAGACATGAGTAGTAAATGTCACCATGAGCTGAACCATAGCAATTCAAATAGACAAGAAATCGTCAAGAGAACTAACTGAAACATTCTCATCCATTACAGGCAAGCGAAACAGCAGTTAAGCGTTAAGACTAATACAGTGCTGCAACTGGGGCTCATCAGGCCATATTTGTGGGGGAAACAACACCTCATGCTCAACTGTGGAACTTTGCAATTCATTTTGGCATAGAAGAGCTCCATTGCTTACAAAGTTGGCAGTTCGTTGTGGGTAAAGATCCACCTGGAATAAGTTTATTAACAACAAAAACCAAATGCCGTATCTCAAAACAGCACTCGCATGAAACTCATAAAACTGGTATTAAAGGAACATAAATGATCATCAGTCCATCTCGAGAAACAGTGAGCTAAACGAATGCTTGCTCGGAGCAGGAGAAAGGAAAAGCAGAACATGAGCCATTGTTGATGGATAATTGGATATTAGAACTTGCCATGTATATGCTCAGGAAAAAAAAAATGTTAGACTATATTGTACTGGCATCTAAGAAGTCGCAATTCATAGGCCTGGATGACGAAGCTACAGTACATCGACATAAACACAAGCCAAGGCAATAGCTTTGCATTGGAAGGCTAACCTGGTCTTGATATGAGATTCATTCGAGACCGAGGTTTCTCAAACATCCAGCTATCATCATCCAAGGATTTCACTTGTTCGTTGAGTGCAGTCATCAATTCAGTTTTCAGCACTGCAACACAGGAGAAATGAAGACTGTACTTGACATTGTCCCAGGCAAAGTTGACAGATATCTCCAAGGAACAATCAGAGGAATTGCCAAACAAGTGATATGGTACCACCCCCAATTGTCATAACACTATCAAAACCAAACTAGTTTCCAACGTTCTAGACCTCCTACGTGCTTCAAACAATAGATAAAGACGCATGGAATCCATTTAACTGCTTAGTTAAACTTGTATAAATCTGCTTAGTTACTTTTTAATCATAAAGATATGCTATAATTCAAGTTTAAAATTTACAAGAACTCAACCATACCTCTTAAGACTTTACAATCCATACAATCCCATCAAGGTCCTACAGCTGATGTACGCAATCTTAACCCTACAATAACACGGACAAGTGGCAACCCCTCGACCATATATTCGGGGAAGGATTGCTTATCACCGAAGCAATCTGTATAATCGATGGAGAAATCATAAATTTACATGTTAATGTAAATTAGTTGCCACCAATTTCGCAAGAAATCATAAATTCTAGAAACAATATTTAATAATCGATGGAGGAATCAATCAAACCAGTGAGGGCTTCGTCCTTGCGATCCTGAATAGAGATGAGGTGAGAAGGGAAGTTGAAATCATCAACGGACAGAGCCACGTTGTTGGTGGCGGCGCTGTTAATGCTGAAGCTGCTGCTGCCGGTGGTGGTCGTGGTGCCTTGAAGTGCTGCCGTGGTGGCGGCGGCGGCGCTGGTGGTGGTGGTTGTGGTGGATGTCGACATCGGTGAATGGGCCGGCGAAGGGGTACGGCTCATCTACTGATCGAAGTTATAGGACTCATATACGCCTATTCGCATTGGGGCAATTTTTTTAGAACATCCAACACATTATTTATCACAAAATAAAAATTAATAGGAAATTTTGTTTTTTTTTCCTTTAATTTATATATAATATTTTTTATTTTTTATAATATTTAGTATGCGATATGATAAGTTTCGTTTTTTATTTTTATTGAAGATTTAATTTAATACGATAATCGTTTTTCTTCAATTTATATAAGAAATTTTGTTTTTTTTCTTCAATTTATATATAATATTTTTTATTTTTTATAATATTTAGTATGCAATATAGGTTTAATTTAATACGATAATCTTTTTTTTAAAATTGTTATAAGATATTATTGATAATTTATGTTATAAATTTTATTTTGGATCAATATAAATTTTTTTAAAAATTATTAAGAATAAATATAAAATATACATATTATCGTAATTTATTTAAAATAAAAAAATATTATCTTATTTTTATTTTATTATATTTTATGATAAAGGAGTTGGTATATCTTTCACGCAGATTTAATCCACTGCAATAATCCTGGAACTCAAGTTCCAATTCCCTTGCCCAGTTTCGCCCTCTCCTCAACGATCGCAGCAAAATGGAAGCTCTGCCGACGATACTGGTGACGAATGATGACGGGATCGACGCTCCTGGTTTGCGATCCTTGGTTCGCGTCCTCGTCTCTTCATCACTTTACAACGTCCTCGTCTGCGCTCCCGATTCGTACGTTTCCCCCTTTGTCTTTCCATGCTTTCCTTATTTTGTGACTTCATCGTGTATTGGTGCCTGTCTTTGATGTGGAGGCTGTTAGTGGTTAGTCCGACGAAGTGGGCGATTTGGTGTCGGCTTTGAGTTGAGGGACATTGGGATGTACTTTAGTGATATGTGACTTATGTGTAGATATTAAGTTCCTCTGAACTCAGACACATGCCTCACATCCTTCAGCACGAATGTTATCCCACTATGCGGTTTCACATGCATATCACCCTTCCCCACAATCTTCAAAGACTCAGCATTAGCAAGATGAACCTTCTCGAAGCTTCCAGACTTGTAATTTTGCATCCACTTTTTTTGTGAGGTTGAATAAAACGATGCTCCAGAATCTACGACCTAAGATTTCACATGACTATCATTGCTCAGGAGCAAGGCTTCTTCGTGATCATCTGACACAACATTGATGTCGTTATCAAGAGACTTCTCCTTGCCGTCCCTTCGTAGATGCCCCTTCTTACTTTATTACTATCTCCGTTTCATAATTATTGCAATGTTTCTCTCTTCGTATACTATTCAACACGCAATTTGAGGAGTTTCGTTACTCATCTAAACGATACGATTTAAATTTTCTATTGGTTCACGGTTGTAGTATGTAGCATGTATTATTATTAATGTTTCACGATATTTTCTCAAAAAACGTTTGATTGTCCCACAATTTTCTATCGTCATGCGTGCCTGGTCAAAATAGTGTAATCTTTTTGGGATGGAGGGAGTATTTATTTATTTATTCATGCATTTGGTAATTTTGTTTGATATGATACATACCATGTCTTACAAGATTATAACTCGTCCAAACGGTCCATGGAGCAGATTGATGATGTGGATAGTTTATGATAGTATTTGCATTTGGTGGATGCTGGGCTCCTCGCTAGTGATTGCAAGATAGACAATTCAGATGGTGAGATGAACCAAGCTTGTTCAGTGTAAAAGAGAGATCAACTTGTAGTCGATCTTGGAGGAAGTAAAGCTACCTCTTTGTTCTCAAAGTGCAAAGTGAATTGAGTTGAAGAGGCTGCATTATGTGTTTCGTGAGTTTCTGCACGACCTCACAGTAAAGATAGTCAAAGTTGAAGATCTGCTTGTGCGGTGAAACAAGTTGATCAGCTATTGATGTAGACATTTGGATGTAGTTTCAGCTTGAAAATTTGTTGGGAATAACTTCCTTCATTAACCTAATACTGGTTTCTAAGAGGCTGTTTATTCTGTTTCTCAAAATAAGCCAGGGAGCAAAGAGAGAAAGATAGAAGATTAATGATGAAAAGCAGAAGCTAGAGTTTTTGTTCTGTTTGATATGATACATACCATGTCTTACAAGATTATAACTCATCCAGACTGTCCATGGAACGTATATTGATGACGTGGATAGTTTATCATAAGTATTTGCATTGGTGGATGTTGGGCTCCTCAGGAGTGATTGCAAGAAAGATGATTGAGATGATTAGGCTTGTTCAGTGTAGAAGAGAGTTCAACTTTTTTGTGCAACTTGTAGTCAATCTTGGAGGAAGTAAAGCTACCTTTTTGTTCTCAAAGTGCGAAGTGAATTGAGTCGAAGATGCTACATTATGTGTTCGAGAGTTGCTGGCTTTCTGCACGACCTCATAGTAAAGACAGTCAAAATTGAAGATCTGCTTCTGAAATTATCACTTATGCGGTGAAACAAGTTGATCAGCTTTTGATGAAGACATTTGATTGTAGTTTAAGCTTGAAAGTTTGTTGGAAATAACTTCCTTCCATTAACTTATGGGGACTACTGGTTTCTAATAGGTTGTTTGTTCTGCTGCTCAAAATAGATAAGTTAGAGAGAAAAGAAAGAAAGAGAGAAAGATAGTAGATTAATAATGAAAGACAGAAACACAAAAAATGATTAATGTAGAATATGATCTCAAATGCTATTCGAGGAATAGAGTCTCTGTTGTCCATAATAGTATTTGTATGGCTCAACAGGGTGAACCGACTAGGTATGTCTCATCCTCCTCAGATCTTGTCCATGATGTGAGTACCCAGGTAGTCTTAACTTCGTTGTTGTCGAGGATCTCAAATACAATGTTTATAGGAAAGGTTTTATAGAAACCGAAAACCGCCTTTCTTGGTTGTGTGTTTTCATTGTGGGTTGGATTACGCGTGTTGGAGTTCTTAGTTGATTGCCTTGATTTTTTAAGGTTACTTCATCTTTCAACTTTTGCTTCCACATAAGAACTGCCAAAATGAAGTGTCTTAAAAGTTGTCTTTTTTTTTGTGCAACTTCAATCCATTTGCATCAAGCTCTAAATTACCTGTGACGAACTTGCTGATTTGCCAGGGAGAAGTCGGCTGTTAGTCATAGCATCACGTGGCGTCACCCTGTTTCTGCCAAGAAAGTGGTCATTGATGGAGCAAATGCCTTTGCTGTTTCTGGTACCGTTTGCTCCTTGTTAGTTTCTCTACTAGGATTTCCACTGCTTCTTAGAATAACACATTCAGGAAGGATAAAGAAACTGCTAACCACTTTGCAAACGCAACGATACTAGCTAATTGTCAATCGAATCCCTTTTTAAGGCAGCCATGTTACCCTTATTATAGTAGATTGAGAACCTAAGCTCTTCTTTATGAACAATGATATAGAAGGAACCTTTAACTGGTACTCGAGTTTTGCTTTTGAATGTATATTTTCTGTTTTTTTTTTGGTTTGTGATTTGTAAATGAGTTGTTGCATACTTTGGTTTGTTTCTAAGCGTGTGACAATCCTTAATATCATCACATGTCAATTCCTATGTAAGTTCTTCAGTTACATACACTGATACACAGCTCTGCCTTGAAGTTGTTGTCTAGCTCAGAAGTTAGCTATATGTGTAGTTAGTCGGTGGTTATTTTTGCTTGTGTTTCAGTTTCAGCCTCAGAAAGACAAGTGTAATTTGTAGATAGCGGAATTCCATGTACTACTTCTCGGGAGTTTCTTGAATCTCTTCCCGGAGATATGGGGATTCAGGTTGAATCTTTGCCTGTTCATTATCTTGGATCATTGGTTTCTCCTCTAACGGGGAATTTTGGGGAAAATCATTAGTGGAAACTTCAGTGTAGGAGCCTAGGCTGGGAAAGTTGGCTGGGAGAGATGAGCAAAGCAAGGGGGAACTGGAGGATGTTGGCTGGTTTGATTTATGATCTGTGGCTAGTAAGCGAATTGAGATGCTTCGTGCTGGTCTTTCTGGGAAATCAGGATGAATGCTGTTTGTTTCATTTAGTGTTGAATGCTTTGTGTTTCATGTTGATGACTCCCTTGTTTGAGCAGGTAAAATGGGAAGGTTAACTCTTGGAATTGTCTGTACTCTAAAATTCTAAATCATTTTGGTTGGAATGAATTATGGGCACGGAGAACTGCATGTTCTAGTTGGTAGCAGATGATGAGAACAAAATAATCCTTCAGATAACTATAAGACTATTAGTTGCACTATGCTATATTACATGTTCAATCTTATCAAGATTGGTAAGATATTGGAGCTTCATATTTGTTTTTTCTTGGGTTAGTTTTTTGTTCTCTTTAAACTATACAGTCACTGAGTTCAATTTATATAATCTTGTTCTTTCTTTTTTGTCCAGGAACTCCAGCTGATTGCACTTCTCTAGGAATTTCAAAGGCTCTGTTTCCATCAATTCCTGATTTGGTAGCCTTTCTGCTCATTAATTCACATGATAGAAGCTTAAGGTTCTTTGTGGTTTAGGAAGTTCTAATAAGGATGCATTGCATGTTTGCTATTTTCTATTTGCATGTTACCTTATTTTATCCCTACTAACTTGTGTACTGTATACAATATTTGCAGTGTATCACCTGACTGAGGCATGCATATTGATAATTTGATACTGATATCATGCATAGTGTGTTGGTCATATTTTTGGTGTCTTCGACTTTCGCTTCATCTTCGTCATATTGCCTGTGGATATGGTTTCATCTGACTAGATCTACTACGATTGCATGTATGACAAGGCTTTCTTTTTGGAAGATGATGTCTTGATTTTATTCTTTCCTATTCCATATTTCGTGCAGGTGCTTAGTGGCATAAATATGGGTAGCAATTGCGGATACCATGTGTAAGTTCTGTATGGCCTTTATATTGCTACTGGAATCTCTATTACTACTGGTTTCTTTATATATCTAAATCTCAGGCTCCTTATTATTGAGTTTTTACTAATCCCTCCCTTTCTATAGTATCTTGTATGTTTTCTCTTAATGCTTGAAGCGTTGAAGTTAATGTGAATTTTAGCTCTATGCGTACAAAGTTTTCTTTTCTTTATCTTATTGGGGGGAGAGGGAGGGAGGAAGAGAGGGAGTGAATGCTTGATTTAAATGTGAATTTTCAGCTCTATGTGTACCAAGTTTCTGTTCTTTTTTCAAGTAAGATAGTATCTCTTTGTTCTTTATGGATAAAATAAGTGAGATTTAAAAATTTACCAATTGGTGCTAACCGACCATCCACTAAGAGCGGCCACCACCTTCAAACCACTTCATCCCTCCCCACCACCATTCACCTGCACAATTTCCAACTAATATAAATCACACTTATCTTTCAATCATCCTAATTATTGTCAATTACAATGGAATTGCCTTTTCAGTGTCTACTCTGGGACAGTTGCTGGTGCCCGCGAAGCTTTCTTCAATGGTGTACCTGCCATATCGCTATCATACGACTGGTAAGGTACTATACTATCCTCTTTTGGTTTTTCCTACATAGCTTCAGTAAAAGGTTTTCTTTTGGATATACGGGCACATATACGCATTTTGTTGAGCATCTAATGCTGAGTTGATACTATTATATTTATTTGGTCAACTGAATTTTTTGTGATTACTAACCTGAAACTATGTAGATGCTTATACATTGTTAGACCATTAGTAGTAATTGATTCTGGTTTTTAGCTCCTTTTCTCCTTTTGTAATTCAAGCATTTTCTTATTCGTAGGTTTTTTTTCTTTTCTTATTTACATCCCCCTTCACCAACTCCCGAACTATAACAACTTTGAAAAAACCTTGAATAAACTTAAGTATACTTCTAGTATGCTGTAAGGTTGAAAGTATCCATTAAGGTATTTTCGTTTTTGTCATAAAAAAAGTATTTTCTTATTTGCTTTCCAACCGATCTAATAGGGTTGGAGGTGTCAGCAGTATCGATGATTATGTACTTGCTGCTGAAGCTTGTGTACCCATCATAAATGCGGTTTTAGCTGATATAAAAGCTGGAAAATATCATGGAAGATGCTTTTTGAATGTAGATCTGCCAACAGATGTGCGTAATCATAAGGTACTCCATTGTGTTCGCCTGTCTTGATTATGCCTCTTGTTGCTCTTTCTCGATAGTTTAGAAATTCACTTCATGATCATTGAGAAACCTTGCACTTATATACATATTCATCATCCAGTTCACCTATAAGTCCATTGGTCCCAGTGAAAATATTTTGTACACTTTTATTGATGTTATAATATAATTTATATCAAACTAGAAGGCATATGTAGTGAATGCAAGTCATGTGAGAAATCAAAACCAAATATTGTTGGAGGAGAAAAATTAGCAAGGAAAACATCTGATGTTTTATGACTAGGGTCGAATTCCTATTGTATAGGAGTAGCCAAATGCTCCCTCCGTTCCACTAAAATTACAATGTCTACATATATTTTCATATTTAACACGTAACTTGAAAAGCTTTGTTAAATAGGTAGAAGATTGTTTGGATGAAAATAGGATTTCATTATTTTAATTTTTTTTAATTTTTTGGGAACTGGTAAACTTTCGAATAATAAAAGGCTCCTAATGCATGTTTATGCCTTGCATCAAAAGGTAATATACAGCCCAACCAACTTCATACTTAAGGCTAGAACAACCAAAGGACCTAACAACCAATACAGAACCAATACAGTCCTCATGCCTTTCTAGGCTTAGAACAGTGTTTTAAAAAGCGGTTCAGGAGATCGCTTAAACAGCCTTTAAAAGTAATTGGTCATCAACTGGTCATAAATTTCAAAAAGCGGTCGTATTAAGCCTTGAGATAGATTAATCGGTGTTTAATCGGTGAAAACACTTAATCGATGCTTAAAAATCAACGATTAAACATTTGAAAGATATACTTGACAGACATTGAAAACTTTGCTTCTGATGACAATGAGTTATCTTCTGATGAGAAGCCAGATCAAGGAAATATTCTTTATAAAGATGATGATTATAATTGATAATCCTTGGAGGAAATTTTTGCGGTGTAGGAATATGGAGGGGATGTTCATGTTTAATTAATGTTTTTGTTTTTGATAATTCTGTTCAGTTTTTGTTATGGTACCTTTTATTGTAGCTTTGTTGATGTTGATGCTGTGGATTGGTCATGCTTGTAAAATTTTGCATTAACTTCCAAAATCCCATCATAAGCTTTGCTGGTTTTTGTATTCTAATTTGCTACCCACGCATGGCGCTGATGTTTGTACATTCTACTATATCAAGCTGTCTTTGTAATTTTAAAGCAAATAGGTCCTTAATTTTGATTTGCCAAATGATGATTCATTAATATATATACAACATTATCAAGATGATAAAGAACAACGTAACAGATTACTAAACATTAACAACTCTAACAATGAGCTTGGTGAACCTACCAAATTCCATAGAAACAATATCCGGTCATGTGATAGGAAAAATTAAGTACTAACTTGTGTGATTTCTGTAAAGTTTATTCTCCAAAACTAAAATCTGAATCTAGGATGAGAGATGATATGCATGTTAACTTTTCAATCTTAATGTCTATGCTTTTGGTCAATTTCAAGGGGTTGTTTTATATCATATGCTTGTCGTAGACCAGCTAACTGATAAAGAACTCATCTCCCTATGCCTTCCCATTGTGCAAATAATCCATAACCTATACAAGCAAAACTCAAAATCATACTCCCTCCGTCCCAGAAAGGATACAACAATTTGACCAGACATGCGTGTCGATGCAAAATTTGACATGCATGCAACGACGATCAAACGTAATTTTTTGTAAATTTATTCGTGAAACATCAATAGTTATGTAAGTTATATACTTCAACCTAATACATGTTGCAAGACGATCAGACGTGATACAATATGATAACGAGACTTGTATTCGTACGTATAAAATAATATAAAATACGTATATGTCGCATCTTTTGTTCTAAATCTATACAATTATTCTCATAACCAATTAATTGAGTTTACTGAAACAGAAATTGATCAAGTCCACAATCGCTTTTTTTTTTTTCATGCATCAATGATCATGAGTAAGCAAGGAACACTTTGAAATTGGCTAATGGTTACACAAAATCCATCATTTTTTTTTTCATGTCATAAATGATTATCCCCCAAAATCCATCATTTTTAAGTTATTTAAAAGATATTTTAAATGATTATCACCCAACCACTGGCGATTGTTTATCACCAAAAATCCATCATTTTTAAGTTATTTAAAAGATATTTTATGGACAATGTGCATTATATAGGTATAAAGTATGTATCCTCTCAATACCTATACCAAAAAGATATGTATCCTCCTCTCGTTATCACCTAATCGTCTAGGCCATCCGCCTAGGTCTTTGGGGTTCAGACCGCCTTGCACCGCCTAGGCCTTTTGACAACATTGGTTAGTGGTGACATCCGTCATTCATGATGCTATTAAAAAATTTTATTTGTTTTCTCCTCATTTGCAATATGGATGTTTTATTGTTTTTCCTTTTTCCTTCCATTTTTCTCGTTCGATGATGCGTGAAGTTAGTCACCATTTTGTATTATAACCTTTTGGAATAGTTTGTGAAGGCAGATAATTAGCATTGTTGCCATTAATTTGACTTGATTGTTCGTACCTTTCCGAAATAGTTTGTAAAGGAAAATAAGCATGACACCGTCAAGGAAACTTGATTGTTTATTTTTATTTGGAGTAAAATTTCCTGATATCCTTGATGGCATATCCATAAATTAAGGGTGGTAAGTGTTGAACAATACACCTCCTAATCTCTCTAACTACATTTGCTTGTTCTACAAAATCATCCTAAGCAACCTTGATTAACCTCCTTTGTTAAATGAAGAAGAGCTGACTGGGAAAGAAGAGCAAGTTTGTTTGAACCTTGAAATTTAGCTATGGAGGAGAAAGGTAGCTCTTGGTTTTCCTATAAATAAGCAGCTTCCTCCGCTTGTTTTTAATCATCAAACACAACAAGAAACAAGCAGGTAGAGAAGCTTAGAGCAAGGCTTCTGCCTTAGGTGCCGAGCACCATTTTTCTAGAATCTTGTGTGATATATTCTTAGAGTGTTCTCAAAATAAAAGTGTGGTATAATTTATGAGTAGTAAACACATTTAGATCGTGGTTGTTTTATAAAATGTATCAGTTTGTAATATTCTACTCTTAACACATTTTTGTTTTATGAGTACTAAACATATTTTGGTTACTGACGATCCGATTTCCCTACAATAAGTATCATTGCTGCCATTAAAGTTCCTTGATGATCTAAACTCATTTAGTACAAACTACCATGAAATCCTTTTTTTAGTATATAATTAAAGTACAATTAGGTTTGAAGCCCATTAAAATCTTATATCGAGCTATGAAGCTGATAGGATAACTACCATGATATCCTTGACTGTATACCATGGAATATAAGTTTGCAAATTTAGATGTTTCATTCGGATTTGGAGTTAAATAAGCCTGATATCCTTGATGGCATATCCATAAATTAAGGGTGATAAGTAGCATTGCTGCCATTTAAGTTCCTTGATGATCTACATTCATTTAGTACGACCTACTGTGATTTCCTTTTTTTTTTTTCCTGAAATATATAATAAGAGTATAATAAGGATTGAAGCCCATTAAAATCCTATATCCAGCAATAAAGATGATAGGATAACTACCATGATATCCTCTATGGCATACCATGGATTAAGTTTGTGAATTTAGATATTGAGTGATTATTTGGTAGTCGTTTCTTCTCCTCTTCCACTTGTAACCTTGCATAAGATGAACTATTGTGTTCGACGGGGTTTATGGCTGACAGGGCTACAAGTTGGCAACACAAGGCAGAAGTCTGTTCAGGATGAGTTGGACTCCAGCTTCACAGGGAGGACAAATGCAATCAACAATGACAATGGATGTAAACTCTTCTCCGTCTTCAGGGACAGGTTCATTGGAATCACAAGCTGGAAATATATATTTCAGGAGAATTGTAAGTTCTTGTAATATTTACTGCTGTTATTTGCCCATTTCTAAGATTTGTGTTGCCGCGATGCCGCATTTGTTTTCTTTGTTCTGTCTTTTCATTTTTCCTTTGGCTGCTCTTTTAGCATTATTTCAATTTCACTTCCTTTAGAGACTTAACAATAATTTCTCACTTGAAGTCTTGAACGAAGGGCGGGTGGGGGCCATTCATTACGTTTATTAGTTTCGATTAGTTTCGATTTGGCAGTGCTTATAGAACAAACAAAGAAGTACAAAAAGTATGATTGCTCTCCATTCATGTTCTTCCTTGTCTGAAACAAGGCATTATCCGAGATAAATATCACATGTGTGGTTGATAATTTGTTTTTCTCTTATACTTAATACGCATGTCCCTAACTTGTAGGCAATAGGACCCCAAGCTGGTGAGGGCGAGGTAGATTCCGAGGTGCTCAAGGATGGATATGTGAGTATGACATGTTCCGTTACCTTTTGTTATCACCACATTTCAGCCTGCTAAAAAACATTGATGTCGTACCTGCATTTTCATTTCAGATAGCAGTCACTCCTCTGAGTGCTCTCTCAAATGCAGAGGAAGAATCCCATACATACTTCAAGAGTTGGCTGTCAGGCGTTGTGGAACGCAGCTCTCCATCTGCCTTGTAACTTTATCCTTCGATTGAACGCAAGATTCCCTGGCAGGACTAGCTGCTTTCATACACTATCATCGCTGGAAATATGATCTGGCTACTCCTCTCCTTGATCATTTTTAACTTCCTATATGTGTGCATCCTGAGTTTTCCGTTGACTCGATTCCTTCATCATTCAGGTGGCTGCAAAGCGATTGTTGTGATTAAAGTACCGTCTTAGGTATATATTAGCGTAAGACAGAATCAGACTCTTCCAGATATGAAGGTGATTGCCTTTCTAATGTCAAATCATCTGTATAAGAATGAGAAACACATTTTCATGTGCTTTTCCCGTCCCTTTGAACTGGCCTACCTGAGAAAAACAGATAAACATCTGGAACTCTTACGCCGTCAATCTTATGCTTGCATATACCTAATTCATAGTGCATCTCTTGTTTTTTATGCTTGTGGTCGCTGGTGCTTCTTTAGGCAATTGTCGAATCATTCGACTTTGTCTTTCTCAATTACGTTGGTCAAATGACTGTTAAGGTACGAATGTTCTTGTGAGTTTTTTTCTTATCATCAGCTTGAGTTTAGGTGAAGTTGGTTAAACAAGAGGACATGGGTGCCCTGCCGTTGGGATTGTATAGCAGGGATGCTGTCTCTCAAATCTAACCATTCAAATCTTTCCATTTTTCTCTTTTTCTAAAATTTTACATCTCTTGTATTTTTTTCAACTGTTGGATTCTCCATGCTGTTCACAACCAACGACAAGGGATCCTTCTACTAAACAAGGTGGTATAAGTGTGTTTTTGGGAAAGTTGGTCTCTAGATCACATTATCCGGTTACAGGATATGAAAGATAAAGCGTAAAAGTTGTTAGACCGACACCTTTTACTAATATTGTGTTTGGCCATGCTCCAACTATAATTGGTTAAAACACTACCAGTTGATCTGGTGAGCGATCTTGCTAGTTAGTACTTATGCTTGAAATTTCAAGCCGTCTGGGATAAACAATTAGTAAACGAAAACTACCACTTCCCATATCAACCAGTATGTAATGTTGGCATGATAAAAAAAAAAATGAAAATATGTTGGTGGGTGAAGCGACGAGGGAAAACATAGTGGGAAAGATGATGTCATCATATACTTTCCCATTCAAGCTATACAACTATCTGACTGAAAAGCAAGCATTTCCAAATATAGTGCTGTTACAATATTAAAACATCAAACTATTTAGCATCCCATATTATACAGTATCACATGACACGTCTCACCAAATATTATACTGGCAAGATGGGAATGAAATAAGTGGTGAAATGATGCACTTGTGTTGCGTGCTTGTTGGGCTGATAAGTAGCAACATAATGAGCAGATAGTGGACACATAATCCATCAAGCCACTTGTCATATATTGGGATAGTATAGACGTGATGCTCAACTCGACTTATTCAGTATAATCATTATTGTCATTCTTATAATTTCGATAGGATTTTGTAATGATAAAAAAATAACAATATCTGAAGAATTTGTTGATCCAGGATATTCAATCACATTATCTAAGTTAAAAAATTTTATTGTATGATAGGGCCTAGTAACGAAGATAACGATATTGGCATTGGGTTGATCTTGGGAGATGTCATATATGTCCTTAGTGTGAAGAAAAGACAGGACTTCAAATGGTGAATTGGTTTTGGAGCATTGTACATGTGGATGAAGGGTGGAGCGATGAAGGTTTGTAAGAGGCTATGGTCGTGGTGAAGGTTAACAAGATTGAAAACTAGAATTAGATTGATTGTGGACGCTATTGTGGGGCCAGAACTTCGTGGATAGGTATGTGAATGATATCATTTTAGCAGTGCCTTCCACTCCTTTACAATAGCGCATGTCTGTTCTCTGATTAAGGAGTTCACCATGAGTGATCTTATCCCACTTTATTGCTTCATTGGTGGTGCTCCTACTCGAATATCTGCCGGCCTCTTTCTCTCTCAGCCTAACCATGCCAGTGAAACCTTTAGCGGCAAATATGAGCACATTGAAATCCTGGACGACTCCCCGTGGTCACTAAGTAATCGAATCACTGTTTCTTGATCTTGGCCTTGTAGTCTATAATTCTACTCTATCGATGTCTCTTGTGCCACTAGTTTAACTGTACTTAAACTCCTATTGGCAGGGGCGGTTGTCCCGCTATTTGTCGCACCCTGTCTTGCTACTTTGTTTATGTGTGCTCCAACCTTATTTCATGGTCATCTAAGCAGCAACTGGCACTCTTTAGCTAAAATGCAAAGGCGGAGTATCGGACAATGGCTAATATTGTAACTGAGAAAAGAAACCCATTTCTTGAGCTTCATTGTCCTCTCACTCACTCTTTTAGAATAGTACGACAATACCAGCGTAGTCTACTTGTCATTTAATCAGGTTCAACATCAACACACCAAGCACATAGAGTTGGACATTCATTTCGTCTATGCAGAAGTCATTTTCTGATTACTCCGCATGCGCCCTTCATTTCCCTTCCTCCTTTGAGTACACCGGCATCTTTACCAATGGATTTGCCTTATTCCATGTTCACTGAGTTACAATCCGTTCTCATCGTTCGTCCACCTACCGCCCCGCCTGTTGAGGTGTGATAACATATATCGAAGTAACATGATTCAATGTCATTATGCTATGCCCTTGTATAATATACTACTCTTTATCAGTTATACATCAAGGCGTGCGGCAGTAGTGTCTTCCTCAATGACAGTACAAGAAAATTTTGGGTGCCAAACAGCTACTGTCATCGCATTGGTGTGAGTCTGTGAATTTAGTAAAAATTATTTTAAGACCTGATTTCAAGTTCTGCTTTAGAATCCTCATTCTTCTAAACAACAATATGATATCTTACTGTATATCATATGAAATTTATTGCCAAGTGAAGTTAATTTAGTGATAAATCACTTTCTTTCTGATTCTGAGATCAGAGATTTGGCACCTGAAGATTTATCGTTATCAATTATGATTTTTTTTGTAATAGATAATATTATTTTCTATTATTTTTTTTAGTTTTAATATTTAGTCATTTATTTTTTAATAACTTCATCATCGTATTCCTACATATTTAAAAAATATCCAGACTCAATCACTCAGCACTGACACATAACACAAGAGACATTATATTATCACTGTTCCACCGATTTTGACCATCGGACTCTGAGTTCCATTGTCCAAATAATGTATCGTTGCAAGCAGCAACATGGTAGCATCTCCGCACTCCGAGTCCAGCACATCATCCTCCTCACTCCCAACAAACACAGACACTTAGGATTGTAGTGCTAAAAAGACGGACATCATCACGCATGCATCTTCCTTGAGAAAAATAGAATACGAATTTTTGTGGACTCTCCACCAAAATGAACATAATTTGGATAGGACTCGGGAAAAAACAAGATCATTACCCACAACTATTGATTATTAATATACATTTTGTCACAAACACACAGAGAAACTGAATATCAAGACGAAATTTTGATATAGCCAGGTGCATGCAGCTATTGCTGTCACGCATATCGGTGGCAATTGCATAAAAATGGAAATTGTTTGAAAAAATATAGCGTAACATTGATATATAGTGTTGAAAATAGTTTGTTCAAATTGGGTAGAACGAAAAATTACAAATATATAATATATATAGATATTGAGCTATCCATTCATTGTCAATTGATTTTGAATTTGAACTCATAAATTTAATGATATTATATCCCAATATAGACGTCATGACTCAATACCCTACGTCCTCCAAATATATGTCCATGCTTAAAGCCAAGAAAAGACATTTGAGCGACGAAACTTGTTGAGAATAATTAATCCATATTGACAGGGCAATGTAATATCCCAAAGGTTTGGTTTGAAGGATTTAACGAAATCATCAATATCAATAAGATGCATCTTTCTTTTCAATAACCCATCATTTTAGAACTCAGCAGTTAAGCAAACACAATGAAAAAACCAGTGTAAGTCTGTGGGATCAATTATTAGCCTGAATAGCGGTTCGTGATGTGTATGACACACTGAAAAAACTAGTGTTACTTTGTGGGGCCTAAAAACCAGTTCGTGATAGCGACCCACATGTTTGACGTGGAGTAGTATTGAGATGAGTGACCTCCTAAGAAATTTTTCATGGTATGTGAAGTGAGACGGCTACGTATAATGCTTGAAGTCGCAACGAGGACGTTACGTTCTTTAAATGAGGGTGTAAGTAATATATCGAAGGTGAAGCTTAAATTAAGGGTTTAATAAAACTATTCATACTAATAAGGTTTATCTGTCTTTTCGGTAATTCATCATTTTAAAACTTCATAATTAAACGTATTTAACATGAAGTAATACTGAAATATTGCCTGCTTTCGATTACAATATCCATCATTTCATCCCATTTTATAGATCTACCTAAGTCACTAACAACACAAGACGTGCACGAAGTGGGAAACTAAGTGCTACCTATTTTCTAGGAAATGAAATAATCGGTCCCATAGTAAATTACTTATTATTATTATTAGATATATTTATACGAGTTTTATTTATCTATCAAATGAAGTGACGTAAAGTAATTTTAGCATAAGATTGAATTATACAATTAAAACAATTATTGACGTTTCACGATAAATTGTTGAAATATAACGTTTGCTCACATGACAAAACAGACAAACGTCCTTTTAAAAACTGCGAAAGTTAAAATGTCGTAATTTATTTGGGACGGAGAAAGCAACTAACTAAATCTAAAATGATAACCATCAAACCCTGAAATATTCAACTTAGCGAACTACAAGGTTCCAATCACTATCTTTCTTCTTTGTATCAGGGTGTATAGAGTTAATAAAAATTTATACTTACGATGAGATTAGAACACATGAATCAATTGTAGGGATCATAACATGGATCAGTAGATTTAGCCATTAATATTTCTTCAGCATTATATTTATTTTTTACTCTATAACATTGATAGTTTTTCCAGAAAAAATAATAGTTCGAGAAGAACAAAATAGAGTTGTACATACCTTTCAAAAAAAAAAGGAAAAAAAAAGGATTGTACATGAGCCAAACTATTCGTTAGTACTTCATGATGGATTAGATAAAGGTTCGATTCGATTAGATTCGAAAACAAGAAATTACTCAAACATAACTTGATATTTGAGTTTGTCAAACTATATTAAGTTAAACTTGAGCTCGAATTTTTAGATCACTTCAACTCGAACTCGACTTGAACTGAAGTTCGACTTTTATACTTAAAATTCATAATAATAATTTATATCGAGGAATCATTTTTAATAAAATTTTATATTGACGTTGAAAAACTCATTAATATATAATATTTTTATTGAACTCGACCACTTCCTTGTATATAACCGTAAAACAAGAAGGCCAAACAAAGAGAGAAAACGGGGGATAAAAAGAGAGGAGATCTCACGCGGGCAAAAGCATGCGCAGTGAATGCTGTTGTCCCTTTTTGCGCTGCTTCGTCAGTTGCGAAAATCCACGAAGATTTCATTCCTGCTGTTGGAAAGCCCACTACTTTCCCCGCGACACAACACCACCTCCAAAAACAGGACCGGATCCTCTGTCTTCATAAACCAACAACATATAAAGTATTATTCCCTCTATTATCAAAATGTTAAATTTTAGATATATATGAATGTCAAATTTAACACGTATATAACGATATTCAAATGTTATTTTTTATAAATTTATCGTAAAATTTAATGATTGTGTCAATTACGTATTTTAACCTAAAACATATTACGGAATGCTATGGTTTGATTTTTTTTAATTCTTTTCATATTTTAAAAAATCTGAATTTTTTTTAAAATCCTATTAGAAAAATATCAACTTTACAAACAATAAAAATCTTTAAAATATATTTAAAAAATAATCTTATAAAAAATTATATCTATAAAAAAACTCAATAAAAAAACAAGAATAAACCCTAAATTATTAAATAAATATGAGTCGTTAATCCAACGATCCAAAACTCATATGCACCCTGCTGTTGGATTCCGAACCGCCGTGGATCCAACCACCCAAAACAAGCATCATGCTTCATGATTCCTCGTTAATTGATTCCTCCCACCCACGATTTCTCCGTATTCGTTCCACGCATTCCATGCTATACTCCTCTCCTATAAATAATGGCCTCTTCTGCCTCGGCTCAAATCAACCTAGCTACTACAACATTTCCCATCTCTGGAATCCGATTATAAGTTTCGAGGTTATTTCGAGGGGGCGAAATGGGAAATTTTGGGGAATATCACGGTGTAGGGAATGGGGAAGTAATGGATGGGAAATGGGGAAGTAAGGGTTTGATGAGTGGGCAAAGGAAGGGGTGTTGGTATGAGGAGGAGATTGATGATCACCTGAAATGGTCTTTTGCACTCAACAGGTATATCTATATAGCTAGTTCTATGTTTTGGGACACCCGATCCTGACGGGAACATCTGGGTGGTGGTTGTTGTTTAAATTTTTCTATAATTAACTTTTCCTTGGTTTTGTTGATGTTTTGTTGTTGTTGTTGTTGTTGTTGTTGGGAATTGCTTAATTATCTTTGATGTATTTAATTTCAGTACCCTGCAATTAGTACAGTGCTTGAGATTATGTTGTTTATCCCAGGAGGACAAAAATCACTTTGTGGTTTGTTAGGAAAGGTAATCTGCTACTGTAACATACTAATAATGTTTGAGGTTTTAGCTTGTGTCTTTTACTATTATTTAGGACTAATCTGTTAATAAGATACCGTCATGCCTTTAGCACCTTGTCTCTAGCAGGACAATGCAAGATTATAAAGTTGACATTTTCTTGAAAGAGAGTGTTAATTGATTAGTTGAAACCTGCTTTAATATGTCTTTTCATTTAGTTTTGAAGAGTACAAGGTTGAGATTTAATTGAAAGGATTTCAGTTTATCGATGCTGTAAGTTTAAGGTCAAGAAGAATTAGTTGAGGGAACCCTTCCACTACTAAAAAACAGTTCATGCGTGATAGCTGAAAACCGTCACTAAATATAGAAAAGCCGCCGTCCCGGGGGTAGACACCTCCTAAAGTCATAAGAAAGAATCTATGTATTTGAAAATAAATAACAAGAGTAAGACAGACTCCTTACATCACGCCCTCTCTCCACCCTGCACTTCTCGTGACTTTGTTGTTTCGCTTTGCTTTGATGATGAAAGTTTTTAAGGAGCATGTTATGTGCATAAAATGATGGGATAGAAATGGCATGCATCTATAGTCTTGTCATACAGAGGGTCTCTTTACACCAACCCCGCAAGTCATATTCATATATATGTTACCTTTGATGACCCAGAAATGATCGCGGTCCTCAAACTGCAATTCTTTACCTGTGTAGAAAAGGTGCCTCTTGTTTCCATAAGTCTTGTAGATGCGAATGGGGAAGTTTCTTCTTTATTAATTTTAGATCAGCTTCAATTAGGGATTTGCATACACAACATCGCTGTATGGACAACCAACACATCACTAACTAGAGCAAGATCTTTCTCTATGTATACATCGAAGTTGTGATATCCATGTGGTTGACCTAACCAAACGGTATAATAGTCCTTGGAGTAAAATCTTAACCAAAGAATCAGAAAATACTCCTTTCGTCCCATATATCTTACAACGGTTTGATCCGGATCAGTTTTTTATGTGTATGTTGAATTTGATATATTTTGATTAATATATTGTGATTTTTTATGATGGTGATGGGTTTAATGTGAAAGAATGAAAGAGAATGAGAGAGGAGGTAGTGGAGTGTAGTGGGGTTATGGTTATTTTAATATAAAATTATTTTCAAATAAAGAAATAAAGTAAATGTTGTAAAATTTATGGTACGATTCAAAATAGTAAGTGCAGCAAGAATTATGGGACGGATGGAGTAGACGATACTCCGTAGGTTTTGGTATTTTAGCTATTACTTCCCATTTTTGTCATTCCCTCTTTTTCATTAGATTGCCTTTACACTTTTCGTACTTTTTTCTCATGTTCAGAGTGGGTATATCACATCATTTAAGAACTTTCACGGAAAAGATCTACAACTTTACCTGGGTTGAGACAAAAGGTTGTGCATGCTTCAGTTGTCTGCCAGTATCAAATCTGGTATAGAATACACATTGTGATCCTGGTTTCTTGGGAACCTTGTTTCGTTGGCTTCATAAAGCACAAGCAAGCAAGACTTTAATTGTTCTATTGTGTTGGTCTGATCACCAAATGACCCGCCTTCAAGTTCCTAACAGTTCAAGCCATTCAAATATTTGTACTTGTAGAAGTGTTGTCTCCTGTTATTTGGAGCTAGGAATCAATTCTATATTTTAAGTTCACTTTTGCAAAGTACATGAAAACATGCTATGTGATTTGATTTTGGATGCGAAGCTTGATACACCAGATATTGTAGAACTAAACCTGTAATCTAGGCATCTTTAACAAGATAATTATGGTGTATGTAGTTTGGGAGAGGATACTGTACGTAGTTTTACCTCGAAACCCAAGAGCATATTATGATGTAGAACTAAATCTGTAATCTAGGCATTTTTAACGAGATTCGAGAAACATCATTGGATTTTTTTTATTTTTTTTGCTGCAGCATACTGCACTCGGGGTCAAGTGAGTACCAGGACATTCAACTTTTGGATACCAAACCTTTCGGCAAGGTCTGACTTCTATTGCACTCAGTCATATCAGGAAGCAAGGCATATATCAAGTTCATGACTGATAATGAGTATTTGATTTATGTGGCTTCAGGTATTACTTCTCGATGGGAAACTTCAGAGTGCAGAATCGGATGAATTTATATACCATGAATGTCTTGTCCACCCTGCATTGCTCCATCATCCTGGGTAACTATCTTGATATTCCCCTCCCTTTTGTACTAATGTTATGTTAGGATTAACATTCCACACCTTGATTCTTTATATGGTGGAATAAAATGTCTTTGTCCTTTTGGATTAATAGGCCTAAAAGCGTCTTTATAATGGGTGGAGGTGAAGGTTCCACTGCAAGGGAGATACTTAGGCACAAAGCCGTCAACAAGGTTGTCATGTGTGACATTGATAAGGTTGGTGTTGGCCTCCTTTCGGTATGAAGTAAATATATGGGTAGATGTTTTCAGAAAATTTGCATTTCCATTGCTGGAAGAAGATGTCAGAGTAAAACACACATGGGAGTAAGAGAACGGGATTTGAAGGAACAGCCAATAATTAGGGAGTAGGCTCAAAATACATTGTCTTGCATATTGTTTTAGTTCTTTTCTTTTTCTTTTTCTTTTTTCTCTTTTCTCTCTTTTTTGTTTTTTGTTTTGTTTTTTTTTTGTGGAGATTAATAGGCACTCTGAATTGGATTCTGACTCAGTCTACATTGATTTCTGCAACAAGTTGACTTTACATGTTGTGCTCCATCTTCGTCTAGTGGGATTACAACTCTGTCTTCCATAATCATGCGTTGATATTTTCCTGATCTTGTTCCCTCTCCAAAACTAGGACTTTGAAGAACCATTTCGTGAGATCTTTGTTGGCAATAAAGTGTTATTAGTTACTCAAAATGTTGTGTATTATTTGCTTTCTGGGGAATTTGGCCAAGGATACAGCATCACAAGAGGTGGTCGTCAGCACCCCTTAAAATTTTGTATAATGAAGGAGTATGGCCATATGTAGCTAAGGCTATCGATTGCATGTGAAAAACCGTGAGTGAAGCCTGAAGTCGTTTAAGATATAGAAAAAAGAATGCTTCGGATCACTAGTAATCTGTGAAATCAAGTCTAATAACCAACTTGTGAAATGAATTTTTCGGACAAGAAGGTTCCTGGAAGAAACTCCAGTTTCCTGGTTTTATATGATGCTAAGCTGGATGATTCTTCCGAGTTTTCTGAAAAGTGATGTCTTTTTGGCTTCTAAGCAGGAGGTGGTCGACTTCTGCAAGTCCTACTTGGATGTAAATAAAGAAGCATTCTCCGATCCCAGGCTTGAGCTTGTCATAAATGACGCAAGGTTTTTCCCAAAACATGCATGGATATTTTTAACTGATAGACTATCATTATTTCGGATAGTCACACATTGATCTTTTTCTGTCTTTGTGTTCATTCTGGTGTGGAACAGGGCTGAGTTGCTGGACAGAACGGAGATGTTTGATGTTATCGTAGGAGACTTGGCTGACCCTATAGAAGGGGGCCCCTGCTATCAACTCTACACCAAATCCTTCTATGAGCAGATTGTCAAACCCAGGCTTGGCTCTAGTGGAATTTTTGTCACACAGGTAAACCGGAGGGCAGAAAATCTGTCAATGACCGTCTGTAACGGACCAACACCTTAGGACACCGATGTGCTTTTAGGATGTTTTTGTGTTAATTTGAATTTCTTGATCGTTGTAGGCAGGTCCAGCAGGAGTTTTCACCCATGCCCAAGTCTTTTCTTGCATTTACAACACTCTAAAGCAGGTCTTCAAGAGTAAGCAACTAATATAGTCATTTTGTCATATAATACGACTGATGCAACGCGATGCCTAAGGATTAGTGTGGACTCAGCTCAAAGGGTCCAGCTTGATGGCAATGGCTGGAGAAGGAAGTTGATGCCTTTGCAGCCTTGCCCCACCACCACAGAGCATGTTTCCTTCGAGACTTGAATCTAAGATCAAGATGATATAGGTCATGTCCGTCCTCTATTTACATTAACAATAATCCTTCTATTCTAATGTGTGCAGATGTTGTGGCGTACTCAGTCCATATTCCCTCGTTTGCCGATACTTGGGGATGGGTCATGGTATTGTACTTTCTTCTTACTCAGCTGTTACTAGAAATCAACTTGTTCACTAGCAACTACTAATAGAACCTATGCAAGAAACTGAAGATAAAATGTCATTAGAAATCTGGCCAAGGGGATGATTGAAACTGATTTTTAGCAACTTGAATCAATAGGCGTCTGATTCTCCTCTCAATTTGAGTGTACAAGAGTTCGACCGAAGGATAAGGCAGAGGATCTATGGCGAAAACCAGTACATTGATGGGGAAACGTTCGTGTCTGCCTCGACTTTGAGCAAAACTGTCAGGAGAAAGTATGCCTAACCCACATTAATTTCTATATGTCCTTCGAGCTTTTCTTTTGCATGTATTGCCACCTTTGATTTTGGTGCTTGATTCCTGAAATTTTACGTGCATAACTTTCTCCATCGACAGGTTGAATAATGAGACGCACGTGTATTCCGAAGATAATGCGAAGTTCATCCATGGTCATGGCTCTGCCAACATGCATAAATCTAGCTTCATCCTTTAAAGAATCTCGCACATAAAAACTTTCAGCTGAATTTCAGAGATGATAGCTTCTGGTTCATGAACGTGACGATCTGCCTGGTAGGCTCATCTGGTTACTTTCAGCACAAAAAATGATGCAATCTACTGATGTATTGTTGCTTACTCGTTTAACTTTACTTTTCTTGGTGTTGTTGCTACCTAAAACAAGTTTCTGTCCGTCGAATAGTATCTAGTCAGTACGGAAACCATGCCTCTTGATACCTTTCATGGTACTTTTTCATGCTATCTAGTCTCTCGCATTGTCATGCAGACGCTCCACAAAAAAAAAAAAAACACTTAATACTACCTGTATATACGATATATATGAAAACGCCTGCTTTAGGTTTTTGGATGAGACTTAAGCTATGTGATTCGCTAGGACTCGGATCCGTTGCCCGTTGTTAGCACAGCAGGAAGATCCAACCGTTGCCAACAACACAAAAGACAAAAAAAAAAAAAAAAAAAAAAAACTTTATTCATTTTGGCAGCAATTGGATCTTCGATGTTGTCCACCAACACAAAGGATCCCAATCCATTTGCAATGGGGGACTTGATTAGTTGATTGTGATGTTTTCTGAGCATATCCTGGTATTATGATGTCATGCAATGCGGTAAGATGTCATCGAAAGTACAGGCATGCTAGATCGATTTTGTCTAATGTTTTTGGCACCCTAAAAACTATTAATCCAGTGTTTCAGCA
This sequence comes from Drosera spatulata, assembly GCA_035668315.1. NCBI lineage: Eukaryota > Viridiplantae > Streptophyta > Magnoliopsida > Caryophyllales > Droseraceae > Drosera > Drosera spatulata. The sequence goes on along the minus strand of JAOVYX010000008.1, from coordinate 229,268 downwards.
TTGATAGAACATTCCCTACTGTATTAGGCATGGAATTCGGACTGCTTCTTCAGCTTCCAAATGGATCTGAGCTCGTCTGGGTCAGTTCTGTCCCGTACTCATCATGCTTGGATTGTAGATCATTCGGTAAGGAACCAAATAATCTACAATCATAGCAGGAACAAAGCAAAAACACAAAACAAACTAAAATGAATCTTAAAAGACATGAAAAGTGGTATAAATATACGATATAAATTAAGAAAAACATTAAGCTTTCATATATATCATCACCTGACAAACTACTTGAAGAGTTGTTTGAAACTCGACGAGACTTACTCGAACTTACTTCAAACTTATTCACTAGTGTTTGAGTTCTATTGATGTTCGAGTTGAAATGATCCCCGTTTAGGAACAAACTCATAAAAAGTCGACACGATTCGATTTGTATATAACTCCATCCCATAAACTTTGTAACATGTACGTATTTTGACTTATTCTATACACATGAATACAAGTCTCATATTCATAACAAATTACGTCTGATCGTTCTGCAACATGTATTAGGTTGAAATACATAACTTGCAAAACCATTGATGTTTCACGACAAATTTATAAAAAAAACTATGTTTAATCGTCATTGTACGCGTGTCAAACTTTGCATCGGCATGTGTGTAAAGTCAAAAGGTTGCAAAGTTTATGGGACGGAGGGAGTAGATTTTTCGGAACATTTATTTTGAATTTTATGGAAAAAAAAAAAAAAAGAAGAAGAAGAAGGTATTATTTACACTATAAAAATTGATCAAATTAGCTACAGTCAGTTTTCGTCATAAATCCATCGTAAAAGGCTGTTAGCGACCGATTTGCGACTGAAATTGGATATAGCTAAAACCATTTGTCGCAAGACATGTTTGCGACAACGTTGTAGCTAATTATAACTATTAGGAATAAAACTCTTTCAAGTAAAATCTTCTAAGAATTCTATTTTTAGGAAAATGGGTATTTTTCTAAAGATATAATTCCTAAAATGATACCCATATTCAGAAGACATTTTCAAAAAATACATATTGTAAATGATAAGGACAATTGAAAAATGAAAGGTTTTGATCAATGTTTGAAGACATGCATGTGTTGAGTTGTTAGTTATTGATTATCACTGCAAGGGTACCCTCACTTTGCCTCAACCTAATAAAAAGAGATTAAAGCATGCTTTGCTTAGAAGGAATAATATTGCAACTAGAATGTCAATCATATCAAATACGTATCCTACCAGAGTAACTTCATCACTCTTTAATTTTGATAGTCATTTTTATTTTTTTGATAACTCAAATTACAACCAACCGTTTTTTTCTAATTGTTAGCTCCATTAATAATAATAATCATGCCACATTGTTAAATGTCGTGACCAAAATAGATATAATAACCCAAATGACGACTCTATCTTTACTCTAGTCCACCCCAAATTCTTCCTCCCTCCGCACCAGTTTCATTATTTAGTCAAGAGAAATATCAATGACTTTTCTATCAAGCTCATATCCCTGATCCCATCAATGACAGGAAAATCGGGTTGATGTTGTTTTGGGTGTGAAGCTCATATCAATTCGTGCCAAAGTTTTCATTTCGGATGCAAAAAAGGGAGAAGAAGAAAAGACGACCTAAATAATGTTAGAGGGGCGGGACTGCTCTAAGTTGCTGCGTCAATATTTATTAAAATCACCTAGAAGTCTATTTAAGTTTATTTCTTTAAGAGTGAATTACTTACAACATCACCATTGCGGAAAAAATTTCCTTAAAGTGCAACCTATTTTTCAAAATTCCATAGAGATGCATATTCTCTTCACTTTTTCTTCATATTTTAATTTTTTATGGATGTGGGTTTTTTATTCCCTTTATTGATCTTTTCGCTTTTTATGTTTCTTTTTAAATAGTATCTTAAGATATCAGATCTGTCAAGTATCGGATTCCCCGACTGATCATGTTTAACTAGACCCGAAGGTTTGACCGGTACCCCACACCGATGCATGTCATCCATGTGTTTCAAACTCAGGACCTCACCTCCGGATTTTTGTTCCTCTGGGCCGAGCCAGATCCCTTAATGTTTTGTTATTGTTTGTGATCGATTCTGACACCTGTTACTGTAGACATATATGAAAGTGCAGCATATATGTGCATGATCAACTATATCAATGAGATACAATACAATAAATAAGTGAAAAAACATAATCAACATTTCAAATGAGGCCTATAATAAATTGTTACATATATATATAATCAGAGTGGTGTTGAAAACCTCATTGCCCTGACTTCTTAACGCACAGACTCTCAAACCCGGACACCTTCTCAAGTGACAGAAGCGGGCGACCAAAGAGACGGACACACACATTCTACCATCATATGGCTAACCTCACGGTGGCGAAGCTGATTGCAGCCCTTGCCACGCTGGCTTTGCTTATGCCGCTGCAGCCGTTTGCAGAGGCAGCAACGGTGTATAAGGTTGGGGACTCTGTCGGATGGACTACCGTTGGGAACTTCGATTACAGGCAGTGGGCTGCTACTAAGACCTTCCACGTCGGCGATGTTATAAGTACGTGACTATGTCTTCCTCTTGATTTTACTCACGAGTTCTCTGTTTGCCTTTGCGTTTTGTTGTTGGTTTTTCACTTTTGTTCAGCTTCATGGGTCTGAAATCATCTGTGAGGTTGCATATGGGATACATGAAATGCATTTATTTTGTTTTGCATGAATGTGTTGTGGAACAATCAGATTGAATCAATGTGTATTCTGGCAAATATGTTCAGATGAATTAGATCATATAAATGTGAAATAGCTCTCATTCAAAGATGGAAATTTGTTTTCTCTATGTCTTCTAAAGACTGTCTATTGGAAAATACTTTGCAGTTCTAAAGTTTTGGCGCATCAAACATTTTTCTTCTGGAAATTATGTGGTGTTCGCAAATCTCTGCCTTACAACTTTCTGTAGTTTGATTAATTTGTCCTATTTTACACTTGAACATCTTAGTTTCTTTAGTATCATATCCTAAAATTGCCACCTCAACAGCCACAGCAACCAACGGATCTTCCCCATATCGTAAAACACACTGCTTATGAAGAACACTCCACAACAAAATTGTGGTGACTGAGACCATTCTTGTAACACAATATTTTGTTCTTGGTATGTGGAATGCGACAGATATCGGAGAACATAAGTAACTGTGAGCGAGACCTCTAATAGCACAAAGAAGAGAGCTTAATGGTAATGTGGATCAAGATTTCAAGCATAAGCTTGACATAATCATCACGAGTTTGGTGGAACTGATGGAAATGTGGACAAGTGCTTGCCTACCTTTGCTTTTGCTAGCATTCTGTCCCACTTGCTCGTGCTTCTTGTTGTGATGATGATTTTATAAAACGATCATTTTTGCGGTTACTACAGTCTAAGTTCCCACCATGCTTCGAAGTCCAGTTATGTGTTTTTTAATATCGTAGCGACCTTGTCTCTTCTTCGACTTATTTGATTCATTAATACAGTATTTCGGAGTTGGTCTTTGCTTTATTTTGCATCATAGCTTATTCCGACTGAAAGATCATCTAGTCCGCACCATTCTATGAATTGGAGTGGAAAAAAGAAATGAGCTGAGTACGTTGATGGACGAGTTCTAAGCTAGCTTTGGTTAGACCATAAAATATCCCTGTAATCACAAACTTTCCCTTTTGTGAGTAAGTCGAAAAATAGAGATGTGAAGTCCAAATGAGATGAGAAGCAATGGCCCTGGTCTATTCCTGAGTTGACCCATGACAGGATGTACATACGGAGAAATGTCGAAGTATAGCTGGGCTTGTTAAAAATTTCTTGTTTTGAAGCTATTCTTATGATAGCTTGGGCGACCATCCTCGTTATATGGTTGCCTTGATGGCAGATCTTATTTAAGATTTGACTGTAGAATCAGTTTCGAGTATGATGGATAACATGGAGTGTGAGATGAGACTGCACTCTTTGAAACTATTAAATTTTTGGGGTTCCAACTCAATACTAATTGACGATGAGTGGTGTGCCTCAGGATCTGTATATATACTTGTAATATTTTCATTTTGTCGATATGGGAAAACTATTCTCAACAGAAAACATTGATTTGTAAAATGCGAATGGGTGAAGGTTGCGTGAGTACTCGATTCGATTTTGAGTGATGATAGTTCTTACTACCGGCTCTTGTAGGTAGCAGAGTGGAAATCGAGGTGGCTTGAGATGAAAACTGATTCTAATCCCCTCATTCCTTCTGCCATTTACATCTTTACCTCTGTCTCAGACGTCGGACTCATTTCTTTCCTATTTTCGACGAATGCTAGATTTTGAATACCCTCCTCAATTCCACAACGTCATGCGAGTCAAACACGCCGCATACAGGACGTGTAACACATCTTCTCCCATAGCAACCTACACGACAGGGAACGACAGTATCACGATCACCTCACATGGTCACCACTTCTTTCTCTGTGGGGTCCCTGGTCACTGCCAAGCCGGCCAAAAGGTTGATATCAACGTTCCTCGTGATTCTTCTCCGGTTGCTGTGACTCCCACCGTCTCATCTTCTCCTGCTGTGCCAAGTCCTACTGTTCCCGGCTCTTCTCTTAATGGTGCTGCTCCTCTCAGTAACCCGAGAGGTCTCCTCATTAAGCTTGTACTAGTACTTCCCCTTTTCGTAGTGTTTTGCTGATATCCATCTGGAAGGCTTATTGATGTGTTCATCTCGTGTTCTTATTTTTCCAGTGTCTGGTGTAGAGTGTATAGCATCATCTATATAGCAGTCGAGCATCCCGTAAATGTCCCTTTATATGAATATATGTATTGTTGTACTTGAGGTACAAAATAGTATTATCTGTAATCTGTAATCTTTGTGTAATTTGTGTAAGATTTATCTTAATAAATCTCCATATGTGGATTATATTAATTGTTGTTAATTAAATGGACTAATTAGTTGGTTTATCAATTGAGACATATTTATTTTTGTTTAGTGTAATATGGGATTGGTTGGTGTGGACTGGGTAGATATTTGTTGATGCATGATGAGTAAGTTCAATAATTGTTACATCTTCATATGTATCAACTAGATCACCTTTCTAACTCTAATTGTGCTATACACGGTGACTCATCTACACTGGTGGTGAGTATTGGAAAAGTGGAACCTGTTAACGTTGTTTCTTCGTTATACAGATGTAATCAGTTCAATCGCGTACTCGCCGTAAGTATTTTTCGTTACGTATCATAACGATCAAAGTATGCGTAGGATTGATTTTCATCTCTGTTTGATATTCTAGATCTATCTATGACAATTTGCCTACATTTTGCTCCACGTGGATCCTTTGGATACTTTCATATTCGTAGTAAACCTCAACGAAAATGGATCGTGATCCTGCATTATTCTCGATTTCTCTAGCACAGGAAAACAAGCAAAAGAAAAACAGAGAATCAACAAAACAATCCGTCCACGATTGCATGTCCTAGTGATGTACATATGCCTGGTTCAGGCTTGGCTATCGTCATCATCCATAAATTTCTTCCACACGGGATGTTTCTTCCACACCCTTTCAGCCACCATATCGATGGGAACTCCCTTCGTTTCCGGCAATAGGAATACCACGAACGTTCCCATGAGCACGATCCACGCAGAGAAGAAGATGAATACGTAGGATCTCAAATGGCAAAGCATTGACAGGAACCCCTGCGCAAGGATGAAGGTGAACAGCATGTTGGAGCTGACTGCAAAGGCATACCCCGCTGTCCTCGTCTCCACGGGGAAGGTCTCGCTCGGGATGAGCCACCCGAGTGGACCCCAAGACCAGGCGAAGGACATGACGAAGGTACAAGTTAGGATCACTACGAGGACCGCTGATCCTTTTGGAAGCGAATTTGTGTCGTTCAGTTGCAGGATCAAGATTATCCCGATTGCCGTCTGCATTGGAAGAACCAAGCAATGAATTAAATCGATGAGCTATGATTGATTAAAGCGAGGAATATTTTGAAGGCAGCAGTTCTTTGAATAGGGTACCTGACTGATGAACATCTGAACACAAGCTTGAAGGAGTAAAGCCCTCCTTCCAAACTTGTCGACACCATAAACAGACACCAAGGTGCTGAACACATTAACAAGGCCAATGATCACCGCCGAGAGCAGAGACCCGTCGCTCTTGAACCCTACTGTCTGGAATAGAATGGGAGCATAGAACATGACTGCATTGATCCCTGTCATCTGCTGGAACACCTGCATTAGGACACCGATGACTAGTGGTGGCACACTTTGCTTCTTCATCAGCTCCTTGAAAGGACGCTTCACCAGTTTCGCCTGTTGACACCCTTCCATGATCTGCTCCAACTCCTTGTCGATCTCATCAACACCCCTAATCTTCCGTAGTACATTCCTTGCCTCCTCAGCACGGTCACATTCAATCAGGCTAGTTGGTGTTTCCGTGATGACAATGGAACCGACGAGTAGTAGGATGGCAGGAACTACCGCGCCTCCCAAGGAGACCCTCCAGCCAATGGGATGGATGTTCAGGGTGCCAAAGTTGACCAGGTTCGCGATGAGGATTCCTATGGTAACAAAGAGTTGGAAGAGGATGTTCACTGCTCCCCTGTGTTGAACTGGCGCTATCTCTGATAAGAACAACGGCACAGCCTACAATATTCATAGCATTTCATTAGATCAATTGCTAGCTACTATAAACAAGAGAAAAGGTCATCTTGTTGGTAGCAAAGCGATCTTGACAACTCAATCTCTCGAGTTTCAGGTATTGAATTCCGGTGAGAATAAAAACACTGAACCTTCAGCGACAAGCCGCAAAATGGACTGTTTTAAGGGACCATGTCATTCACTCAAACTTCAGTTTGATCAGGATAACCTCTGTGATGTTTTGGGATATAAGTATAAATTGGCTGACGGTATAAAGTAAGATCGTTCACCTCATTGCCGAATCCAACACCGACGCCCATAAGAACTCTACCAATAATCACCATCCAAAGATGCTGGGCTAACGCACTGATAGCCGAACCTATCAAGAAAAAAGCTGATGCGACCAAGATTGTGGGTTTTCTGCCCTTAGACGAGCAAACTTTGGATGCGAGAAAGCTTGAAACGAGGGCCGAAAGGTACAACGATGACGTGAAGAGCTGAAGGCGTTGATCATCAAATTTGCAATAGTTATTCTCATGGGCTCCGAGTTTCCTCTCGTAGATGTTGGGGAAGAATTTGATTAGGAAATCATCCATACCGGTCACACCACCTACAATAATCAAATTCAAGATGTGAGTATCTTATAAGCTTCTATAAAGAGAAAACAACGTCGCCTTCCTATTCTTTCTTCAAGTAAAAGTCCATGAACATAATTTGGAATAGACCAAATACGAAAACATAATCAAAATAGTCGACCTACAGCGTCTCATCCTGATCGACACAACCCGGAACAACGATTTACAACCGAAGTCATATGTAGTAATCTACGATGAGCAATCGGAAATCATACCTGAAATGCCAATATCATAACCAAACATGAGTCCTCCACAGGCTGCAAGCAACCAGCAAACAACAACATATGGTGTTAATTTCCATGGGAAATTCTCCTGTGCAACTGGTCCCAAACCCATTATCCTTAATAATTAATTTTCTGTTTGATCTCACTGAACAAGAGACAGAAAAATGACAAAGATGAAGAAGATGAAAAGAAAAGGTTTGATTTCAAACAGGTTCACTCAACTATGGATAATATATAGCAAGAGTGAGACGCAACACAAAGGGGCTGTGTTAATTGTGTTTATTTTTGGAAAATCATGATGTGGCAATGACTACTTATACTATTTATGGGGGTTATTGTCTTATCAAGATCCTATGAATTGTGAAACTTTGTGGATATGAGGGGGAATTGATCTGTCTCTGATCTTTAAAATTAAATGCTTCAAGAATGGAAAACTGATCGGTTATCAAGATAAAGCTTGATTTGGCTGAATCAAGTGTATTTGGTGTTTTTAAGGAAGTAAATTACTGAAACGGTAGACAGTGACTTTAAGTCTCTGTTCAAAAATTGTAATGTTGGTTCATCTTGATGGGTAGATATAATAGGAAAAAAAGAGTGTGTGTAACGAGATAGGTATGTCTAATAATAAATAAATGATTCGGATTAAAAGATAAAAAATAAATGATAAAAATTAAAAGATAACAATTTAATCTCAACCCTTGATTTATATTGTTTTAATATTTATTAATAGACATACCTATATCATGATATATATTCCATAAACCCAGGATGATAAGTTTCTACCAACATATCAGTTTGATTATTGCGCGGACGCTCAGGTGTAGTGAATCGTTGCAACAGGCTGCAACCTCATAGACAGCATGGTACTGGGAGGAGCTGTCCAATTCAAAACAGAACGCCTTGGGACGTAAGCTGTGGATATTGAACGATGAACATCGAAATTATCCGATGCTATTTGATATCTAAAAGATAATATTTCCAACAGAAAGCAAATCACGATCAATAAGATTCATGGTAGCTCGCCGAGAACATGACCAACCACTTCAACCGTCTCCGCTCTTCCCCATTAAATTTTCTACTACTAGTTTCCAGATTAAATAACAATTGGTCTGGAATGGATCACATTCATCTTGCTGTATGCTCAACTCTTTTCACATTGATAGTACATCTTATAGAAGGTGGTAGATATAGAAAGACTCGTGAGCAAGATAAATTCATGGGAGGAGGGATACCGGGATAGATAAAAGAAATTAAAGCTACAGGGGAAACAGCCTCGATTAGTTTCATGTGATTACAAAAGATTACTGGTTGAAGGACTCGACAAAAACAAAAACAGAAATAAACATAGAAAACTAGCAGTGAAAATTAAAATCATTTTATAAATTAAAATGATTTTTTATAAAAAAAAATAATTGAATATTGTATTCAGATGAAACAAAAAAATGAAACTGAAAACTTTTTTTTGTTTTCTATTTTCCGTTTCTATTTCATTTGTTTCAAAAACAAAAATAAAAAACAAACATTTCTATTTCATCAACTAGTGAATCAAAAACAAAAGTGTTACTCCCTCCGTACCAAATTAACTAAAACGTTTTTTTTTGTCAGTTTCAAAATAAATGAAACGTTTTTATTGTTTTTATAATTTTTTAATATAAAAAAATATCAAATCAATCTCATCTGTTACAATACATCCTCTAATTCCTCTCACAAGTGCTACGGTAAACCCCACTATCATCAAAAAAAATATTCATTTTTCGTCAAAATCCATACAAATTCAACACTCGTATAAATTCTCGTATCGAGTATTAATTTAGGATGGAGAAAATATCAAACAGATCCTAAACTGAGAAGCATAAAATGTGGTTGTCATCACTGATGCTAGAACTGATAGGACTGGGTTACCAGTTACCACACAAGATTAATTTTCCCAAAAAATCCATTGTGTTTCATAAGACAATGAGCTGGCTGGTGCAACTTAGGTTTTCTTTACTTGACCCCTAGCCTTCCAACATAAGACACCTAGGTTTCACTGTATTGTTGTATGTGTGTGAAACATATGGAAAAATAGGACATGTTGCTGCAATAGCCAGTGGCGGATCTAGAAAATGAAATCAGGAGGGACAAAAACGACTTCGAGAAAAACATATCGCCATTGTCATATGAAAATCTTACTATATTTTTTCAACTTAATTTCTAATAATCATTTATGGGAAAAAAAACGTGTCAAATGATGATCCAACGATTGAGATTTAAATATATGGATAAATAATCAAGATTAAAATAGAATAATTTAATCTTAATCCTCCATCTCAATTGCTTTAATCTAAATCCTTACTTTATTTTATGACACACGGTGTGTCAAGACACATAATACCTAAACCCATAATTTATTCTTAATGAAATAAACCAAATATAAAAACTATGCTTTTATGACTAAATTTAAATACATTACGTGAATAAGGAATTACAAGGACGAAAATGATACAAATATAAATATCTCAATAAGAAAAGATTCAAAAATGCACACGCAAAAGACATTTTAACTTACTTTATTGGTGATACAATGGTCTTTTATTTCTTTTATATTGATCAACAATTAAACATATGTATGTATAACATACTTGCAATAAAAATACATAGAAAACACAAAAAGAAAAATAATCATTACTTCCGTAAATTCTTTGGGTGCTCACATGGATAAGTTTTGAAAAGTTAATTTTAGAGGGAATTCTTTCAAAAAAAGTTTGGAGGGAATACAACAATACATTTTTTAAAAGAAAAACAAAATGGGTTCTCCCAAGGCCAAACAATTGGAAGTGAAAGATCTTCGCCAACTAAGCTACCTTTAACCATTAAAAAAGGATTTGCAACAATGACAAAAGTATCAAGTACATCCAAAACAAATGCGATCACCATATTCGATACTGAAAGTGACGCATCATTCCGGCAATGCATGAACATCCAAGCTCACACAAAAAGAAAGATCCGATAACTCTTAACCACTTGGCTGATGACATCAAGATATACAACTCTAGTCTTTTATCCCAGGATAAAACTAATTAGGGACACGATAAAATTTTCAAAGCACTGAATACATCTATGATATTCACGACTGCAATCATGTATGCAAATAGTTTCACATTCATTCTTATGTTGTATACAGCGAAGTTTACATCATAAGAGCCCCGGCAGGTCTACTTTGTACAGTAATGTAACGGTATTTAGATTATCAAGCATTAAAATAAAGAATGAGACCTGTGAAAATTTGCAGAATGCAGAACAAAATCAGCCAACAACAGAATCAAAAGTGAGTTGTGCTATTGATTTCGCCCCAGTAGACCACCTAAAAGTGGGCGCTGCGCATCTCCATTTCTCACGCCCAGCCTCCTGCTAAGCTCTAGAGCTCTACCACAAATAAAAAAAGCTGGTGAGAACTCGAGCAACGTTCAAAGTCTGTGTATCACACATATCCGGGTACTAAAGCAAACTGATATTCAAAAGAGATGGATGACCAAGCCGTGCAAAGCAAAGGAGCTGCTACAAAATAGACATCCAGCTAGTTCGCGAACATTTAAACATATCTACTCAGTATATGTCCCCCTGGAATAGAAAACATTTTAGCTGAAGAGATAAGATGCCATAATATCCCTAAAGCCACAAAGTACTACGAACAGCATATTCTCTTTTAGCACATTTGGAACATATTGCGTTACTTGCGTATAGGATGATCAACGCAATCCATGACGGCAAACAATTTCAGAAAAACACAAAAAATGATTTGCATTAAAAAAAGGTGACAAATAACTTCAATTTGTAGCACAATTTTGAACTGCCTAGGGGACTCTACTTTCTCTCTCTAATATTTTTCCTTTTTCTTATTGGTGTCAATACTATAACCGTAATATCTTTTTTCTATTTGTTGTATTCATGTTAACATTATAACAGTGCTAAAGAGGCCGTCATATTCCGTTACACTGACATCAATGCTCAGTTCATATCACCAAATCACAAAGTTAAACCCTTGATACCTCATATGGGCACAAAACATAGGATCAGTGAGGACCAATATATCAGGTGACAGGCCGACACTTTGAACCAAGCAATGGAAAAAAAAAGCCACTTCAGAGAAAAGCCAGATTTGTGTCACACAATTTTGAACTGATGTAACTTCAAAGGATTGATGGCACCAAAAGGAACAAGGAAACTTGCTACGCACAAAACTATACATCTCTCAAGTGTTCTCATCATCATTTGAATTCGGACTAGTATAATGTACAAAAAAAGGCACAAGCTATAACAGCATAGTAGACAACTGCCAGCTTTTAATATACTGATAATAACATGATTCTTATTTCCGAGAAGTCAAGATGAAAACAAGTTTAAGTGCCGCTTCACTACATCATAAAGCGCAAAGTTGGACAGTTAAGTACTACCATGTTCAATGGCTAGCACAGAAAAGAGGATTATGAAAGTCTCACGGTGGATACTCATACCAGACAAGATCCGATGATCTAAGGCGGGACTTGGGAGAGTTAAACAAAAACTAATTATGAGTAACAGTAAGCCAAGTAAAACAGAGCCAAATCATGCACCTATAAAGCAAGGTGTAGAGTTAAAAGAGCGGAATAAAACAGGAAAAGTATGCCCCGTAAAGAACATGGTCGAAGAACTAACCAATGATTCTAGGCTTCTGGCATATCACAGACGACTATACCTTAGGAAAGAATATGGTAAACTATTGTGTTCATTCATAGCATTCACAAAACACAGTTCATGATTCTGAAGCTATGCAGCTAAAGAGTACAGTCGAAGCAATGAACAGGTAAAAACAAACACTCCCTCCATCCCACAAAAACTCCACAATATTCCTTTTTGCACTGTCCCAATATAATTAGAGCATTCCATAATTAGCAACTTTTTTTCCTAATATTACCATATTATCCTAACTCTTCTTTAATAAGCGTGCTCGGTCTTCATCTTGCGATTATTTTTGGACGGAGGGAGTAATTTAGAGCAACCAGGCTCATGTTTAAAAAAGAGGTACTGTAGTGAAAGCAAGTAAATTGCATTTCCGAGTAAAGCATCAGAAAGAGAGACCTTACAGTAGATGACTGCAGTTCAACGCCCGTGGAATCTTCATTGTCCTGCAACAAGCACCCAACTCATTTGAGACCAGGACCAGACGAGTCTATCTGAGACGAAAATCTATAATATAGCACCAAACCTCAATCAAAAAGTCTTTTCTGGTGACCAAACCAATAACACGAGAAGGCCGAGGAACAACAAATATATGCCTCAATCCTAGCTGGCGGAATATATTATAAACCTGAATAAAGCAAAGTTTGCTATCATTTGAAAAGATAAATCATCGGTAACAATCAGAGGGATTGCCTTTGAATGGTCACGACAGACTTGCCTTTGTCAAAGACATATCTTCAGGCACAATATAAGGGGAAGGGTTCAAAAATGGAGCAAGATCTATGAACATTTCCAAGTCATCCGGATCGAGCTGAATATCATCTAGTGATATTCCTTTAGTAGAAACTGGTTTAACAAATTCATTATTTGTGTGCCTGAAATCAAAACATGCATAAAATTATTGGAGGATTTCATGCAAATTAAGGAAAATTCAGAACCTAGCATCACTAACCTTATAGGGAAGGATCCACTTCTAGAATCATTGGGCAAAGGGATATGTTGGAAATCCACTTTGGACTGGAGGAGTACCAGCAGATGACTGCATAAATAAAAAGAAATCAGCCTACTTACGAAAATTCTACACCAAAGCATCTTAGTTTGCTTGCTTATATCTAAAACACCAACTATCAAATATCCGAATTAAAAGAGGCAAGGGTAGATGAACTGGATCAGATTACCTTCGAAGCATGAGCCCAGAAACCAATGTTTCTCCACTTCTAGTGTGATCTATCACCTAAACAGCAGCAGAAAACTTAGGATGAGACAAATATCTTTACAAACAACCAAGGAATGCCTTAGCTTACCGGGAAACCATTGTGTGTGTTGCTTCTCAGTATAGACACCAGGTCTGCAACCTTGATCACACGGGGCAAGCTGACAATCTTCTTTTCAGAATTAAAAGAGAACGGAAATGAAAAAAAAAGAAAGAAAAGGGATTAAGATGGTTAAATAAGCTAAGCAAGCCCTTCGCTTACTAATTGATAGAGGCATCTGCCTTATAATTGGGTGTACATGAAACAGAACTCCACATCCAGGTACTTATGTCAACAAAACAAAACAAAATAAAATAAAGCATTCTTGACATCAGCTAAACTTTAGCAGAGCAGTCTGATGGATTTAATACACAGAGCTCAAAAACTCTTTGCTTAGACCCCCACCAAATCAATAAGCAATTGCTTTTGAAGATCCATATTATCCAAAAATATCTGCTAATTTTATTTCTCAACAAAGCACATATACATAGAAAAGTACTATTCATCTCCAACCCCAATCATCAAGAAGACAATCCGATTCACAAGTGTAAGAATATCAGTAGATTATTATTAAGATATTACTAGAAACTCCCTCCGTCTCATAAAAAATACAACATTTTGACTTCTTTTTTATTTTTTGGTGCAAAGATACGACATTTAGACTTTTAATACTATTCATCACGTATTTTGAAGGACTTCGTTATATCATTAGACGATACATGATTTTAAAATTTTTTCGGTTGCTCGGGTTAAAATACACAACATAAAATATCATCAATGTTTCATGAAAAAATTACAAAATACATCATTTGATCGAACAAAAACGGATCAGAGTTCACCTCGGTATGTGCACACAGTTAAACAGTTCCATTCTTTATGGGATGGAGAGAGTATTAGTTTATGTTAAAATATCTTTATTTTCTACTTTAGAACTATTACTTAGATATTGTTTCCAAATTCACTTATTTGTAATTTTTCTTTATCTTATATTTAATTACTCTATAAAGAGGAACTTATTTTTTACTCCTTATTTGAATTTCATTTACGTTTTACTCTCTCGTATACTACATTTCGATTAGTATATATATACACACTGTAATTTGTTATCCATATACTGCAATTTGCACAACATGGAGCAAAATGTAAAGAAAACTTGATTTGGGGATTTTATCTCAATTTGGCGCTCTAAAAATATAGAATATTTCTTCATCAATAAGAACATCGTGTTTTCCTCTTCTATCCTGAGAACTGAAACATAACTAAATTCCTAGACAATTCACAGGTCAGAATTGTTCGTGGCATTTCAGCCGATCACATCCTCTGGTTAAGATCAACTAAGAGGATGATTTTAAAAAAATGGTTGAGGAAACCAGTACAAACGAAAAATAAATAAACAATTAGTAAAAAACTCAAGCTTATGCAGTTACACAACAAACCCAAACATTAAATTACTACAATTGCACCATATCATGATCGCAAAGTTGACACAATTTATAGTGCTAGCATTCGCATTAAAATTATATACGCTGACTTCAACTAAATTCATACAGTATGAATGCACCTTTTGATTTCCACAAGCCTCCTTTGCTGTCTTATTCCTCATTTCGTACTTTGGTCTCGACTCAAGCAGAGGAATACCCTTCAATCGAGCTTGTTCTTCATACAAACCTTCATTAAATGCATCACCAACAGCCTACAAGAGCAGATGGCTTAATGTGTCTACTATGAGACTATCCAGTAAGCACATGCTAATTTGAATATTCCCATGCAGGTAGTTTGATCGTGGCAAGTGAATGTCCAGGGAGAGTTTTACAATGACATAAGCATATATAATTGAGAGCCCACCTTAGAAATCAGGAGAACCAGCATAATCAGAGGTAAGAACTTCAAATTATTTGTGATTTCAACCATAATGACGCAGAGCGACACTGTCATTCGCATTGAGCCTCCCAAAAAAGAAGCGGCACCAAGTAGAGCGTACCTATAAGTCCATAACATCATAGCTAGCTTAACAAGGAAAGATTTCATTTATACCATCTAGCATGCCAATATTCAATCATCATCCTTGCAGAAACATGACGAATTTGAAACAGCAGAATATACATGGCAAAGAGATGTTTCGAAATAAAACTAAAATATCTCAACCAATCTCAAAAGAGGAAGTAGGGAGAGAGAGAAAACTTACGTCCCCTCCTCAATGTTGAGCTTTTTATAGAAGTTAACAACAAGCATGCCAACAAGACGGCCATAAGTCGATCCTATCATTATACCAGGAACAAACTGGCCAGCAGGTACTGCAGTACCAAACGTCACCACTGCTAAGGTATAGAACATAGCCTGAACAAAAGACATACACATAAACACAAGTCTGAGACCTAAAGCAGAGCAAGAATAAAAAAATCCTTTCTATCTCATCTAAGTGTTCACAAGGGTGGGGCTATGGAGGAATCCATTCATTATATTTAATTTGCTGACTTCAGTTATCGAAGTTCAAGGCTCGGAACCCGCTTTGAAATTTACAGAACTAATAGATACTAAAACCATTCAGGAAGTAACACAGGAAGCTCAAGAAGCATGTCATACCAAGAAGGTCAACAGGCTTTTCGCACTGTACTCGTGAATCGTTTTTGCACTAAACAAATTCCTTATGGCATCGTCCTGCATTACCAAGGTACAGAGTAAACTGACTGCGGTACAATGAAACATGAACTAGTAAAGCCTGTTTAATATAGAAATGCAATCAGAGAAAAGGAGGATCCCAAGAACTGAATACCTGAGTGTTGAAGAAAATCGTAGCCAGATCATTGTATTCTTTATCATTATGACAGTAAAACTACAGACAAAAAAAGAGAAAAAAAAAATACCAAGTCAAGGCCCTTACAAGAAAACAGGTGAATGGATAAAAGAGCAAAAGCACTGGTCAAATCATAAGCACATTGGCAACTCAAGCAGTCAAGCATCATCTTCCAAACATGAAATCAAAGTTTTAAATTTCTGCAGACAATACTTGAATTGAATTCCAGAAGACAAGGCTTAGTTTAAAAACTGCAGATCAGACAAACATAACATGGCTAAACCTCAAAAGTCGACAATTGTTAAAATTGCTGACACAAAAGCACAAGCAAACAGTTGCTAGATCTAATACACAAATCACTGTCTGATCTCACAGTTGGTAATGAAGGAATAGGTTTACCAAATAAGTTCTTTTGTGTGGGTTAGAGCAGGTTGGAATTCGATTAAATTTACATTAGGATTCCACTTAAGTCCTCTCTTTGGATTCTGAGTAGGTTAAAATTTGATTAAATTTATGATATTCAGAAAAGAAGACAATGTTTCCTCTCTTTGCAGTGAGATGCAACAAGCTTCTTCAGAGGAACTGTAGTTCTACCCACATATGATATTCTCACATACCCACCATCCCTCCAACCTGGTATCTCATAATCAAAATGAGGAGTTGTCAAGGACATTTCAAGTTCAATTTTAGGCAGCTAATAAAGATACTACTATTTCCCCACTGAACTCTATCAAGAGTGCATCCATAAGTTCACATTAATATCCTAAGTGTAAGACTTCTCCAACTACCAAACTTTGAGACAGTGCAAGGCATTAATGCAAGATGAGGAACTAAATCTAGAGATAAACCTTACATTCACATAATTACCATAAACTCCTGGTGGATTTGGACATACGATTCCAGAATTGGGATCAGATTCAGGGCAAGGACTGCATCTTCTCAGAAGCGGTAAGCCAAAGGAAATTGCTGAAGTTATGACAGACACAATGCATACTTCAATTATCTGCATTATTAACGAAAGATATAAAACTAAAGGAAACTGATTTGGATTCAGCAGAAGGAAATGCCAAAGGAAAATATTCCAAATGATATTGCAGCTTTGATCTTGATATTAGAAACTTACTTTAATCCTTGTCCCCTTTTTGTGCAGATAATTCCGGCGCCAGTAAGTCATATACAGCGTAAGCTGATTGAACAATGCCCCTAGAAGAATTATCAGGGCAACCTATCACCACTCATTTGAGGGACTGCTATATAGTTTCTTGAGTAGATTATTATAAATGCAAATGAATAGACAAAGCAGCAGTTCTTACCAAGAAGACCACCTATTACCCCAATAACAGCCATCGGCAATAACTCCGCAAATGAGTAGTCCTCTTGCCCACTAAAATGCAACATGTTACAAGCAGCCTCACAGAAGAATAACCACAAAGATGAAAAAACTAAAAAGATGACAAATCTGTACTCTGATGTATCCCATATGATGAAGCCACCAGCACCAAAATGTCCACATTTTCCACTCTTGCACCATCCCATGGCAGTACGCACAACAACAGCAACAATAGCAGAAGTGAAAAAGACACGCCACATTAGATGACTCCTCCACCTTCAGAAAAGAAAACGAACGAGTTAAACCACACCACTTGGCTACATCTTTTCACAGGAAACAGAAGGCCTAAATCACCAATAACCATGCAAGCATATATGCAACCAGAAATTGACCACACAAGAAAATGCATAAAGCAAGATAGCAGTTTTCTTACCAAGATGTAACCTCCTCCAGAGCAAATAAAACACCACCAACAGGAGCTCTAAAAGCAGCTGCAACACCAGCTGCACAGCCACATGTCACCTTTTTCAAAATATTACAACAATTACAATGGGTAGAGCATAATGCAAATTTAACTAAATACCTATTTTTAAAAATGTCTACCTAAATATGCAAATATGCATTTTTAAGAGGATCTTTCACTGCTTAAAAAGAAAAAAAACACTAATGTACTTAAGATACCAAAGATCAATGGCCTAATTCAGTACTGGTAATTCCATAAAAAGACGAGGGAGGAACTTCCAAAGTGGTTACTTTCACAGTCAAAACGTCACTACACCACTTTCAAATTAATACCAAGGAATAACAAATGGTCCCAATCCTACTAACTAATTATCCAAGAGAGAACCTCCAATCATAACTTGTTAGATTACCCCCTGAAAGCAAGAATGTTTTCGGAACAAAATGTTCCAATTTCCATATTAAATCTTGTGAACGCCTCAAAAGTTCATGAAAAAAGTCTCCAAACCAACCCACCCTTTTTCCCCCACCGCCAAAAAAAAAAAAGAAAAAGAAAAAGAAAGAAAGAACAAAAGAAACTTGTATCAGTTGGTATCAAAAAATATCTCTCAACCACATTTCTCTTCCCTCCCTGATGTAATTAATTTCTGGGTTCATTAATTCAAATCTATTATTTTTCCTGCCCGCAGAATAAAGGGGATAAGTAAATCAATACTCATCATTTTGCGAAGGATAGTGATTGGCATTGGCCAATACTACAATACAAAACTAGTACAACACTACAAAATTGGCAATAGATAATTAATTAGCCTAAAGCATAAATATATACATAAATACGTAAGCCACTTATCTCATAAATGTAATGTCCTCTCACAAGATTCTCCAGTAGGTATCTACTCACCTTCTCTTTGTGGGTTAAAACGTAAAATGGTAGCAGCGTCTAAGAAAGAGGTTTCTTGATGAGAGAGTCGGAAACCATAATTTATCACCCAAAGCTATTTGATGGACTATATTAAAATTTTAAAATGAATATATTGTATATAACACCAATTTTGTGTGTACCCATAAGGCAAATTTCCTCCTAGAAAGTTCTCCCTAACATCGTTCTTTTTATAATTTCATTATACACTGACCTTACAATCCCAACCATCAGATCTTTCTAACATCTACACATAAGTATTGCTAGTAGTCTAGTAACATGTTACCAGTAGTAAAAGACAAAAAAAAAGCAGAATTCAATCTATCAATAAATTCACCCATCTGTTAAAAATAAAATGAAAAACTGAACAGCAGATAGGAGCCAAAAAAAAAAATTAGGGTTACTGGACAAATTAATGATAAACAATTCTTCATAAAAAAAAATGGAATATAAATTATGAACTTCATGCATGAGTCTATGTCCTTGGAGCACTTACAAGTGAAATGATAAAACAATTCAAGGAACATAGAGTTCCCATGCAGCAATTAGAGTTAAAGTGCCATAACAACTATATGTAAATGCATCTGCAAAAGTCACTCACAAGATCACGACGATCACGGTCATTATTGAAAACTTGCAACCACCTTGAACTCAAATGATATTTCGTAGATCCACCCTGATTTCATCACATTCAAATATAAACATATTGGGTGTTACTAAAAGGCATTTCTTATAAGATCATAATACTTAAACATGAAGTGAAGTTCCACTCTGTTTTAGTGAAAAAGAACATAATTTAACAAGCAAAAGCAGAGTGGTTCATTAGGATGCGAGTAACTCTTCAACAAGTTTCAAAGGCCCAGATAGGACCATCCCATTCGATGATTTGCATTTGAATATGTGGATTCAAACATGTCTATGGAGACATTTCTCCAGTCATCACTTTAAAGAGCGATTATAGAAGCCAATAAGGTGTATTTAAACACAAAGGCTTTGACTTTCTCTGCTACAAGCTATTACAGCAGTTTCGGTGCTTCAGTCACTTGGCATGCAACTCTTTTTTTTTTTCCATAGGGCCAGTGCTTCATCATACAGTTCAATGGTAAATGCCATCACATGCGATTTCAATGTAGCACAATGATACCACAACAAGATGAAGCACCGGCAGCTACTTCCAAGTGTGTGAAAAGTTGGATCATACTCTCCAATCCAGGAGAGTAAAATAAAAAGCAGTGCAAAGACATCCAAATACAGACTCAGTTTCATTTCAAAACTTCAACATAATAAATGCCCTAACTTTTTCTTTTCTTTTCTTTTCTTTTCTTTTGAAAATAATGCCCGTACTTTTCATTATGTATATGACTTGCCCTTTATTTGTCCAGTGGTAAACTTGTTCTTGATTTAAAAATCAAGATTGAAAAGCATACCAAACAACACTGTGGTTTTGATGAGCTATCATAGATAATTTTGTTACACAATAAGACACACCTGTCCGAGCAGAGATGCTATACAAGCGCCTGTATGAACAAGGGGGCCTTCTTTGCCAAGCGCCAGTCCACCTCCGACTGAACCAATACTTCCAAATATCTTCAACATGAGAATGCAAAAATACTCTAAATCAAACCAGGCAGGATCGTTACAAACAATAAAATAAATTAGAGGCTGATGAGGCTACTCTACCTTCCCAATTAATGTCCTCAAGAGTAGGATCCCGTGAATATCAACCCCTGTTTCAGTAGCTTCCATTCATTAACCAAAAATGCAAAAGCCAATTCTAAAGTGAAAAAGATTCAGCAGGAAACGCATGACATACCATTCAAATAACCCTTTATTTCTGGAATACCCGACCCTGCTGCAGCGGGTGCAAATTGTGTGATGATATATACAGATGAAAATACTAGAGCTAAGTTTATCAATACGTATACAAGAAATCCGGCGAAGTATGACTTCTGAATTATTGCAAATGTCAATGAGAACTTCCATCCCGCAAAATTCTCAACGGATATATTTATAAAAATGGCAGCCACTCCTGTGCCTATCAAAACCCAAACAAGAATGAATGAGTTAGATTGTACATTGAGATTAAGATGAAGAAATCATAGTACCCAACCAAAAGGAATATTAGGACAAAGGAGAAAGAAATGTTTTGAGGTGACTCCAAAAAGGAAAATAGAAAGTTACACCAATGGTTCAACATTGAAATAATACTACAATAGTTAGGGTTCGCTAATAGAAGATCAGATAAGAGAGTCACGATTGCAATAGTACAGATATCTGAACGTCGCCTGCTGAAACACCGGAAAAAATGTGGAATAATGGACATGTTGATAAAATGGGATAGAAAGACCTTCAGGAACTCAAAGAGCAACTCCACCCCTCACTCATTTGGGTTGCAATTTTCATTTTTCACAACCCAAATAGCAAAATACGTCCACACCCCATTGCCACATGGATAGTTAAAAAAAAAAATAGAAATGCCATTTTGTTGTCAAACCAAAAAGGGGAATGGCAACCTAAATGGCAATCCCTCTCCCACCCATTTTCTTCCCATGCTCTTCCTCTCTCATCCCATTTGTATATTTTGGCAACTAAAATGACAATCATGAGTGTAAAACTCCATGCCAATTTTGTCAAGATGGCCATTTATGTAACCAAAATTAAAAATGGCAACCAAAATCGCATGGGAAGGGTGGAGATTAACGACACATTAAAGTATGATCGCCTGCCATGATTGCACTAAGAACATCAATCAAACCAGAGGAAAATGGCATCCTAACCACTTATCGACCCTATGTAACAGGATAAAGAATTGGTTTGTTTAATGAAGAAGCAGCTATTGTTGGATTGGTAAACAAACAAAAAAAAAAAAAACAATTTTTAGTCATGGAGTCTTTTACTGATTCAATTTTAAGTCTACCAAGAAGACTAGTAAAAGCGGCAAGTTCCTATTCCTCCAGTCCACATCACTTAATTGAGCTGTAATTATGACATTTGCAAACCAGCTATAGCTCCTCTCCTACATCACATATGACCTACATCCAAACAAAGGGAAATAGACGCTGACAACGTAAAAGGAGACAGTGCCAAATGCTAGATAAACCCACAGTCTGCAAGACATATGTACTCAAGCACACTAATGAGATATTGGTAGTGGATTTACAATGAACTCAAGTATCTGATAAAAGGAATTAAATGAAAACAGTATACTAGAATTAATCATTATTCATTGCAAAGCCCATCTAAAGCGAACAAATCACAAACGCCAAAGAAATGCCGCACGACATCACCTCTTCACTAACATATCTAGAAAACTAAGATGATGAAACCAATTATCTGAATTTAGAATTAGTAGCAACCGAGCGGAAAATGCCATTAGCAAAAAAATGAAATGGGACTCACCAATGCCGATTAGCAATGCAACAAACCACTTCAAAACAACCTGATATCCCACGAACCACTTTCCCCGCCTCTCCTACACAACAACAACAGCCACGCCAAACAAAGCAACCATCAGATAGATCAAACACAATCAAGCTATCGTCGAATTACGCAAACGATTAGAGTCCAACAAACATTAAACAAGATCTCCACCTGCTCTTCTCGATACGCAAAGTTCTCAATAACTTCATAATCGAGGCTCTCGACCCCCGAGGAATCATTCTTCTTCAACAACCCAACGGAATCCAACTCACCGTCCTCGGCGTTCGGTAACCGTGACCAAACCGACCTCGCCGTGTCGATTCCGTTCTGTAAATGATTCGAAATCATTGCGACTCCTCTTTTTTGTTGTCGCCTGATTATAAATCACCAGATCTCGAACCCTAATTTCGCAATCCAACCCGGTTTCATCAGCAGCGACGACGATGAGGACAATATTGAAAACACGTAATCTAATCTGATGAAATGATTAATTATGATTGTGATGATGGTGGTGAGATTTGGTACGGAGATCTATAGATCAAAGGATACGTACGGCGCAGACGGGCGAGTCGAGTCTCCTTCGTTTCTCTCCGTGACTCGCGTCTGCTAACTTTCTATGTATTGTCTTTGGGTTGTGTTTTACTTCGTGTGCTTCTCAATCGGAGTTGGCTCTGTTTTGACTGGTTACGTCAGTTTTCCTTCAAGGGAAAGTTAATATTCTCGTATGGAGCATCTGGCTCCATATTCTTGTGAATAGAGTGAGAGGAGTTGGTTATGCCCTAGATGTCCATGGGCCATAACAATTCGACTGGCTAGATGTTCGTAACACCACCTTGTTCTCAATCTCATAATTGAAAAGTTAAATATTATTTCAATCACTACATTAATTTCTTATTTTTTTTCATTTGTTTTTTTATTTTTGTCACTGTCATTGATCATCTGATCATAAGATCATTGTCCTCGAATCATTGTCAACGATCTTCTGATCATAGACGTGGTTTTCACCGCTCTTAGATTTAGAATAATGGAAATTCTCCAACATCTCAATTCCCACATATACGGGTTTATTTTCTAGCACTTGCATATTACTCCCTTCGATGCAATTTAATTATAATATTTTTTTTCTCATTCCAAAATAAATATAACATTTCTTCTTTGGTCTTTTAATATAAAATAATATTAAATCAATCTCATTTGCTACAGTATATCCACTGTCTTCTTTCACAAATGTTACAGTAAATCTCACTATCACTCAAAAAATATTATTATTATTTTCATCAAAATCCATACAAATTCAACACTCGTATAAATTATAGTGTCGAGTCAACATATTAGAATTAAATTAGATCGGATGGAATACATGTAAACATATTACATTTACGCATCAAGTCCTCTATTTTATATTATATCAATTTCTTCCTCATTATTTTTTTCCTCCTACACCCTCTAGCAATTTTACTCACCCCACATCTACATAGCAATTTTACTCACCCCACATCTACATACTCTCAAGGACATTTAGGTAAAACATCAATAAGTCAATGCACTTGTTAATAATTATGCCAAATCAATAAATTATAATTTATCTAAAAAAAAGTATTTTATATCATATTTTCTGT
Source organism: Drosera spatulata (assembly GCA_035668315.1). Taxonomy (NCBI): domain Eukaryota; kingdom Viridiplantae; phylum Streptophyta; class Magnoliopsida; order Caryophyllales; family Droseraceae; genus Drosera; species Drosera spatulata. The sequence continues at coordinate 205,276 of JAOVYX010000008.1, read as the reverse complement.
CCTTTACTACTTGATCGAACAAATCTCAAATATACTCCCTCCATCAATTTAATCGGGATGCTTTTTTTTTTTTTTGTTATCCCAATATATTTGTAACTTTTTTTAACAAATTTTAAACTTAAAAAAAAATCGAATCAATCATATTTTGTTACAATACGTTCACTACCTCATCTCTCAATTGTTATGATAAACCTTATTATCCCAAAAAAAAATACTCATGTAAATAAATTGGGGCAAAATACATACCAAAAAAATATGTATAATAGAAGTTTAAGATTAATTTATCTGAAGTCTAATGTACATAATCACCAGGCTGCGCCAAGTAACATGAGTTCACCAAACTCGTGTACCCAACCATCAAAACATGCTGTCCACCTCAAAACCAACTCCAGCACAATGACAAGAATGTTAGATCACCGTCGTGCATACATAAAAGAATTTTTCCAACAAAGAACAAAGACCGATCAAGCCCACCTATTTATCCTCTACATTAACGCGTAGTATTATGCTATGCATCTTCAAATTCAGTTCAATCTCATTTTATACCATATAATCCACATTTGATCACAATGGCACATTCCGCTTCTGTCACAAAAAGCTGCAACACTTCACGGTCATCAACCGAAGTAGTTCACGAATTCCGGTTCTTCAAGGTATACTCCGACGGCCGCATTGAGAAAAGCCGACCAAGCGTCGACCGAGTCCCGCCCGCCACCGATCCCAACCCCACAGGGATCCAATCCAAAGACATTACAGTATCCTCTCAAGTGTCTGTCAGAATCTTCAAACCCTCATCGACCACAAACTCTCAAACAATCAATAGACTCCCTGTGATCTTCTACGTCCATGGCGGTGGTTTCTGCCTGGACTCTGCCTTCTCAGCACGGCATAACAACTACGTCTCCACTCTCGTCGCTCGAGCACATGTAATGGCCGTTTCGGTCGACTACGGCCTCTTCCCGGAGAGGCCGTTGCCGGGTTGCTACGAGGACTCGTGGGCTGCTCTCGAGTGGGTGGTTTCGCATGCCGATGGGTCAGGGCCAGAGCCTTGGCTGAACAGTCATGCTGATTTTGGGCGGGTCTTTTTGATCGGGAACAGCGCCGGCGGCAATATATGTCATTACCTGGCAACCAGGATGACGTCCCGCAATGCGCTTCCTTGTGTGAGAGTAGTCGGAATGGTGTTGATCCATCCGTATTTTGGTGGAACAGATGACGACAGGATGTGGCTTTATATGTTTGCGGCAGGCGAGAATGGCGGGCTGGAGGATCCGAGACTGAAGCCGGCGAGGGGCGACCTGGAGGCGATGTTGTGTGAGAGGGTGCTGGTGTTTGTTGGGGAGTTGGATCATCTGAGAGATGCTGGGAAAGGGTACTGTGAGGAGCTGAAGAGGAGTGGATGGAAAGGGAAGGTTGAGCTGGTGGAGAATGAGGGTGAAGGACATTGTTTCTACTGGTTTGATTTTCATGGACGGAAGTCTAGGGAGATGATTGATCAGATCGCCTCCTTCATCAACCATGACGATTAAGAGCAACACTCATATCGATACGCTGTCTTGGTTGATTATAGAACAACAACAAACCCAATGCTCTGCTTACAGATGTATGAGAGTCTTGGGAGGAAGAGATATATGTTGTTTCCTAATATCTGTCTTAGATGATGATATAAATAAGCTTCTTTTTTTTTTTTTTTTTTGAGAAAATGGTGTGAAATTTGTGGTGAAATTTGGATTTTGTTACTTCGAAAAAGACCTTGCTGTTCATAGGGACCATCCTTCAATCATCTGGATAAACTGGTTTGACCATCACTTATGGACATTTAATTGAGCTCGATTTCTGTTACGGAAACAATCTCTCGTCTACGTTCTGTGACATGAATGTTTTGGATCACCATACCATTCAAGTCAGTGAAATGATTTCACATTTGCCTTATGAGTCGCTGTTTTTTTTTTTTTTCTTGGCCAAATGCAAGTCAAGTGAATTATCTTGAGTTGGAGAAAAATGTGACGATAATCTTTCACTAAAATGAACCGATGAAAGAAAAAGTTAGGCAGCATGCTCAAAGGTAACTTCCAGGCCTCAGTTTGATGAATTAATCAAGAGCTGAAATGATACCCACAATCATATGCTCCTTCAAAGTCAAACTGGGAATGGTGGATGTGAAGTGGTTAGCTGATCGAAAACGCACAAGCTACCTCACTTTTGTTTCCACTCAATGTGACTGTAAAGTGCCGAAGCTAACAGGCAATCGAGACTTGTTAGCTCATACATATCAAACGTATAAAACAAGAACTCACACTGATTCCATTCACTCCAAGCTAGCTTGCTCCATCCACCAATGGCTTCTACCACCAAGGAGCTAGCTCATGAATTCCTCCCCTTCGTCAGAGTCTACACCGACGGCACCGTCGAGCGCCTAATCGACCCGCCACAGGTCCCACCGTCACTCAACGACCCAATCACCGGCGTCTCGTCCAAGGATATACTCCTCTTCCCCGACACAGGCGTCTCGGCCAGGATCTACCTCCCACCCACGACCACGACCACGACCACGACCATTCCAGGTGATCAAAAATTCCCCATACTAGTCTACTTCCACGGCGGCGGCTTCTGCGTGGGCTCCGCCTTCTCCGCCCTCGACCACCGTTACATGACAACTGTTTCATCGCAGGCGAAAGTCATTGCCATCTCCATCGAGTATAGGCTTGCCCCTACACACCCTCTCCCGGCTGCCTACGATGACGGGTTCTCGGGCCTCCAGTGGGTGGTCTCGCACAAGACCGCCCTCAGGCTTGAACCGTGGCTGGCGGACCATGGGAATTTCGATCGGGTTTTTATTGGCGGGGAGAGTGCTGGCGGGAATATAGCTCATAATGTGGCATTGCGGGCCGGGCTAGAGGGCCTAAAGGATGGAGTTCAGGTCACGGGCCTGTTTGTCGCAATGCCGTATTTCTGGGGATCCGAGCCCGTCGGGTCAGAGACGGAGGAGGGTCGGGCTGCGATGGTGTCATCTCGGATATGGGACTTTGTGTTCCCGTCGTGCCCCGGAGGGATCGATGATTATCGTGTGAACCCATTCGGGCCCGGAGCACCGAGCATTACCCGGTTAGGGTGCAAGAAGGTGCTGGTGTGTATTTCGGGTAAGGATGAGCTGAGGGAAAGAAACAAATGGTATGTTGAGAGACTGAAGGCGAGCGGGTTCGATGGAGAAGTGGAGGAGTTCGAGGCTGAAGATGAAGATCATGTGTTTCACATCTTCAAGCCTGATAGTGAGCCAGCAAAGGAGATGCTTCAGCGCTTGATCAACTTCATTAACAATTGAGAATGAGATGCCCGTTGATCATTTCCACGTTTTCCTGGAGGAGCTTGCAATGCTGTTTTTTTTTATCAATAACATGATCCTTCCAATTTGTGTGTTCTTTGAGCTACGTTCAATTCCATTATAAGCTATAACTAAATGACATTACAAACATGACTTCCATTATGACGTTCATACGTTTGGGTTGTTGTAAAATGGAAATGGCATTACATGAAAAATATTAGCTGGTGCCTGAATCTTTATATGCGACCCAAGCATTCATCTTCACTACACTTCATCTTCATCCACCTCTATGTTTGCTTAAATGTTAGTGTAGTGAAGACACAAAATCCAGCAAGCAAGCTGTGGTGTGTGAAAATGCAGAATTTCAGTATTGTCAAACAGAAGTTTTTTGTAAAGCCAAGTTGAAACCTGGTATTTGGAGCGAAGATATCAGCAAAACCGGTAACCTTCAAGCTTCTAGCGATACGCCGATACCCAGTTTATAGATCAACTCTGATTTGAATCAGTATCACAGCAAGATAAATGCTCCCAGTCCCAAGAAAATGGTGCAAGCGACTGCAGAATTAATAGAAGTTGACACGGGGATACGTCCATTGTCCGTCCTCAGCACCATCGCCTCAATCACCGGATAGCTCATGCACGAGATGTAGCCTGTGATGACAAGCTGAGCAAGCATATTCTCCCATTTGCCAAACATAATCACATTCACGGTTCCAAGAAGAAACGACGCCACACTGAGGAGTACTGCAGAGACTATCGGAATGAGATACAAGTTTGATGTCTGAAAATCATACATGTCCATAAGGTAACGGTTTTTTTGTTGGGAATCTTCCACCTTGTTAGTAGGCACAAAGCTGGTTTGGCGTAGCCCAACAGACTTCATAATGGCATCCAAGCTTCCATAGAAGAAGGACGTGAGCGATTTTATCATCCACATTCTCTGCTCACCGAACCATGATCTTCCTGGCCATCCTATCATCAGTATCTCGTACAAGTTTCGCAACATAGATGACATGAATATGAATGCGAAAGCTCCGAAAAGAGGATCAGATACCTAAAGAATAAAGAACCAATGAACATGAGCACAGAAACAGAGTATAGCAAGAAAGTGAACCAAGGAAAACATATTGTTCAGTCCTTATGAATTCGGTTTCCCAATACAGATTGAGAACTTCAAGTATCGGTATACCTATCGTATTTGCCATTACAGGATAAATTAAGCTAGGTCTGGTTTGTGAGAGCAAACTCGTCCACAAAACGGCAGTTAAAAACTATACGACATGTGAAACGAAAGATTAGGTGTGTATGGATATTAAGGTCTAATGTTGGGCACAATAATGAAGAGTATAAGACAGTGAGCTAGTTAACAAGATAGTGAACAAAAAGATCATATAGACAATCGGATTTAAGTGGCTACAACAGAAGGCCCATCGAACTAAATTTCTTGTTGTGTTGTTTGAACTGTCGAGAAAGACTGAAACAGCACCATCATTTGCCTTGCAAAATACTGTAAAAAGTTAAAACCTTGCAAAAATTGTTGAGATATTTTGTTATTTATAACATGCAAAAATCTTTAATTGTATGTTCTAATATTAACCACACAATTAATTCTGACAATATACGGTGAAGATTTAATTCGTCCATGTTAAAAACCTAGTGTTTCTTATATATACTAATTTGGAGATACCAGCCCTGATATTCTAAACTAGATATCATGATTGTTTTGCTTTTAAGTCTATAGGGGAAAAAAAAAAAAAACAAGCAAATGGTAGTATACACTTACTTTAGGGAATAATGAGATACCGTAAAAGAGACAGAGCTGCGGAATAGTTGCAAGGATCCACATAGCACTAGAGTAGCAGAGAGGATAAATGGAAACCCA
>JAOVYX010000008.1:171488-199972 GCA_035668315.1 Drosera spatulata | reverse complement strand
GTACTTGTGATAGGTAACCTAGTACACATCAAACTCTAGTCCACGCGTCACCACTATCAAGGACTAAAACAAGACTTCACACAAATATCTGCAACAACACTGCAGATGGTTACTGGTACCATTCAAGTTGAGCGTAATCTAGCTCTAACTGTTACTAACGGACCTTAGAAGACGGCCCCATATTATTTAAGTTGACCCTGCTCGCTCTGTGGGGAACTCGTGCTGCCCGTGGTTGTTGCTGGTTGTGGTGGCAGCGGCGGCAGATGATATGGATTCTCTGGGAATACGGCATTGAAGTCCATCTGGGTTGAACTAAAGGGAGGTGCCAAGAAGGAGCTACCAGGACCGCCGCCTAGGGGAAGATATGGCATTTGATATTGAGGAACAGAACCATAGGGGGGTTGGAACCACGGCTGGAAGACGGTAGCAGAGGATGAAGCTTCTTCGGCCGCGCCTGTAGACATAGATGGGTTAAAAATACTTGGCATCCCTCCTGCATACGGCATAATGTATGGAGCTTGCGGCTGCCATGGCAGTTCTCCTCTGGCCATCAACATCATCTGCATAACATTGCGAGAGGGTTAGTACGCGCTATGAAGCTAATTGGAATAGTTAAGTTGCTAGATCTTGATGCGATGATAACTCTTCTTGAAGCTTCAAGGCCTTGATATACTTGATGGCGGCATCTAATATTGAAGCCTGATCTTTCTGTGTCCATTCGCAAGTCATTGTCGTCAGAATCTGATCAATGAACAAGGGCTAAGCTATCAGCGTCGAGCCATTTCAGCCTAGGTAGTTTCGCATACCTTGTTGCAATTAGGGATCAGTGCTTGCAAGTCTTTAAGCTTCTGTTTCAGTCGGTCTCTTCGTCTCTGCACCGATACACACATAACAAAATTAAGCACACCATACAGGTCTCAAACGTGGAGTAAATTAAGCAGCTGTGACTGAATAATGTATCAAACAACACCGACCCTCTTGGACATCAGGTGCGATGATCTTGATGGTCGTGGCCGAGCCGCATTTGATGTTCATGACGCTTCTTCCTGGATTCCTCATTCAACGTGCCTGCTACTTCATTCCCTCCCTGTATAAGATGCCAGGATTATAATGTTCTGCATCCCTTAATTGAGACCTGGTCTTGAACCAACTCCATACTAGTCGGCTGATCACCGCCATGGCTGTCAGTGCCGCCACTGTCTCCAGTGGAGATTTGAGGATCCGCTTGGAAGTTTGGCGGGGGGACCCTGGGCAAAGGCATGAGCAATATCATCAAGCTTACTCAAAGGAGAAGAAGGTGAGGTTGCTCTCCACATAGTATTTAGCACTCTACGCTTGAACCAGAAACTGAAGAGTTTTGGGTAGGAAACAGCTAGTACTCTCTAGCTCCTTCTTAGAAGCTTTACATGACATGGGCTGATCATTTGGTATCTAATTTATAGAAGTTCACAGTGAAGCATATAGGTACAAGAGCAGAGACAATAACAGAGCGATTTGATTCCGTTACGATGAAAAAACTATCTTCTATTTAGATTGATTGAATCTTATCAACTAATCAAATAAAACGAATATAATAAATTTTATCTTTTTTTCTCTCTTAATAATAAAATATAAGCCGCACAGAAGGTACTAGCTAGTTCGAAAGAACAGATATCTGCACCATTTGGAGAGCTCTAGACTGATATTTGTAGACTATTAAATGCTTTTTTCGTCCGCTTTCTACACACAAGAACAGCTTTGGTTGAAGATTGCAACTTGACAGCCAGCAGGCTTAGCTGGCTTCTTTGCTTCCCCCTGAGCAAATTCCACGAACTTCTTCGAGTTCTTCAATTCTCAGTATACAATCGGATCCACGAATCAAGTGGATCGCTGCCAACTCTTTTCTTGACGATGGAAGACAACAACTTATAAAATGAGCAGATTTGTTGGCCATACAATATTCCGTGTCTTCTATCCCATTATCTCAAGGATATTGAAGTGAGCACATTACAAAACGATCGTGAGTTTTGTAGAAAGTGACCTAATCAAGATGATCATGACTATCATCAGATGACATCATGACACTCTCTTCATCTCATAATGTTTTTCTTTTTGAATTGTTATAAAATAAATAAAATATTATATTTTGTGACAATTTTTTAACATAAAAAGAAATTTCGAATGAACTTATTACAATACATTCACTAACCCTTCGTTCAACAGTTATAATAAACTACGCTACCATTAAAAAATATTTTTTACTTATCAAAATCCATATAAATTCAACACATATAAATTTTCGTAACGGATCAAAATATTTCAATTTTTATGGGACGAAAGAAGCATCGCATTCGTCGGATGAAATCAACCCACATCCTTGACATTATATTACTACTCAAAACTCATCCCAAATTAAATATAACACTTGATTATTATTTTTTATTATGTCACATACATTTTAAGAAGTTTCATTTTTTATTTTAATGATCCAAAAAATTACGTCACTAACGTCAGATTGAATTATATGACTTATATTCTCATTAGTATTTCATCATAATTTTTCAAAAAGTAATATTTGATCATTTCATTCCACAATACAAATCAAACTTTATATTAACAAATACGTACAATCAAAATATTACATTTAATTTAAGACTATTAGATAATGTCATGACTGAATATTTATGACTCATAACCCCTCCAAAATTCTTACAGTTAGTTGTCAAAACGGAAAGGCGTACACGTGGGAAACTGGGAGCTGAGCATCCGCGGGAAACTATCCTTGCTTGTCAATGGCTGAGAAAATCTAGCCGAAATTTTAAAAAATCGCAAAAAGTGCAATATCTCTGCAGATAATTGTTTGTACATGGAAATGACGTCTCCAGCCATACACAAAATACCTCTCCAACAGGACCAACAATATACCCCAGCTTTGTAACAGATGCAACGAAATGGTAAATTTGGTAATGTACCGAGCCTCGTAAGGTCCAGTCTGGATCATCTAGTCGAAATGTAACAGGATCCGATATCGGTAGATGCTCTCCAAATGAAGCAGCGTTTGTCGTATTCGTGGACACTCAAATTGCTTGTGAGTTTGTCAACTGTCGGATATCTTCAAATTTAGATGTCAGATCACATGGTGAGACTTCTCCTTATTTGTGTCGATGATATATCCACACGGAACCTCTCGGCTGGAATTGGAATAAACATGTCCTTCAATGCATTAGGAATCTCAATGTCGTCAAGGACCTGTCAACGGATCACAGTGGCGAAATCTGTAGGTTAGCTTTCAGATCATGAGAAGTGAGAAATAGACTTTTACCATTACATCATGAGATGGAGATATATACCTTGAAAACACCATCAATATTTCGACCGCCCACGAGAAAGGTGCATCCTGTTTTCTTGCATCCCAGGAGTATCTCTATCATCCTATTATAGTTTCCGTCGTAGTACTTTGGCTGCAACCCCAGCCAGGAAAAGAAACCGTAAGCAACTAAGCATTGACCACAAAAGAACTCAAACACCGTGATGACTAGAACATGACCGTAAGTTTACTAGAGGATGAACAGTAAACAGAGACACAAGAGCAGGAAGCACACAGCGAGCAGGAGTTCCATGTCATGGATCGGGAATGTGGGGCACTTATCATGCGACATGTTCCATGTATCACACAAACAGAAAAATTCTTACATTTACAAGCCTTGATGCCGTATCTGCGCCAATAACAAAAGCACTGCCAGGAAAAAGCTCCGCTTTCTTGTAAAAGAAGGGCTGATTGGATATAATGACTGTCTTACCTGCCATCGAATGGAACCCATAAGCAGTCAGCTACACTCACGACCCCAAAACAGTGCAATGGGAACAGCGAGCCAGGCAGCTCCACGGAATAATAGCTCATCCAATGCATAAAATTAATGGACATAAGGCTCTAGAATCATGCACTGAAGCTTTTAGCTTTACGAAACTCATTTATATGACATTTTCTAATTGATCCCGATGTTGCACAAATCACTCAACATCAGCACATGCTCTGGGGCATTTCTTACCATCTTTTTCAAATTGCTGAACACGCTCTTTTATCTGGGGTATCGTTAAAGGAGGCTTATCAGCGTTGACTGCAGATATCTCAAAGCAAGGATACCCACCACCACACATGCTGCACAGAAGGAAAAAATTAGAAAGAACAAAAGAATTCTAAGCAAGGTAAACGAGTCTAGCACGAGAACTAGTAATTAATTGTACAATCAGAATCACATTTCCCCCAAGATTTCACATCTTTCAAGAAAAAATTCTCTTCCGACACATTCATATAAACAAACTAACCGCAGATCAAAACTAGAAACAAAGCAAACATAATAGTGGATAATCACTCTTCAGTGCTGGCACCGAAGATAGATTCCTTACCTACTAGCAACTTCCAAGAGCTTGAGATGGCCATTATGCAAGGGATTAAAGGAACCGGAAAGAACAATCTTCCTTTCTTCGTTTTGATAATGTTTTCCTGCAAAATCATATTCCTCCTCCTTAATAACAAGAAATTGAAGTATCTTTAATGACTCAAGTAGAAAATACACATGGACACTGGGTATCATACCACGGTAAAAATCATAAACCTTAAAATCAATCTGTCCGGCCAGAAGTTGTGCAAGCTCTTCATCTTCATCATACAGTTCCTCACTTTCAACACACGGATCAGTTTTGCTTGACCCCAGAGGAATTAATGCTGGAACTTTGCATGCACTTGCAATTGCCTATTCATGCTTATATATTGTTAATAGAGATGACAAATACTTAAAGGTTCATGACAAATAAATCTAAAACGAGGTGTGCGATAGCTCACAATTTGCAATTCAATGATCATGAGTGATGGCAGTATTGTTCTGTTTCATAGCTCACAAACCACATATTTTGGCACAACTTTGTACATAGATGGAACTACAGCATCACGCGGTGAAAATCAATATATTTTGGCACTCCGCACTCCCCATACAATGCCTTATTTTCGGGAAATATTAATCTTTGGATGAAGAAAGCCACAAACCAAGGGAGCCAGAGCCTAATAAACGAAATCTAAGAGAAGTTGAGACGTACCTATAATGCTAATAATGGAGGGAAGAAAACTTAAATCCCCTGAACCACAGAGTCATTACACATGACCCCCCTCTAAAAGCGACACGATTTTCATCACAAACAGTGAGCATAAGGAATTATTCTTTTATTTCATCAAAGGGAGCATCAACTTGAACGATTCCTTGCATACCTTGAGTAAATGTTGACTTGAAACCACTTCTTCCTCCTCGCGAGTCCTAAGACCCTGTATCAATTGGCAAGAGCTTTGAAAGGAAAATATCAAACTCTGGGAATGGTATTTTGAGTGTATATTAAATAAATTTTCAAAAAAGGGTGAGAACTTGAAATGAAAACGCAATTCTACGTTGACTCTATCTGATCCATCTCTCGTTCTTTCCTCAAAGAAGAAAAGAATATTGCATCCTGAGGAGGTTTGCAAAGAACTAATTAAATTTTATGTACCTTTGACAGGATAACGTCAGAAATCCAAAGCCGATCAGATGTTCTGGTAGACAAGTGAAACCTGAAATGGCATCATAAGCAAGGAGATTGATGCCTTGGACTCTACAAGACACAGCGTTAGCTGTGACTGGCACTCACATAGTTTACATGGTTGGTTTGTCTTGTGCACAAAACTCTCGAACTTGGTCAATATATATTAAGCAATTTAATTTACAAGATAGCAAACCGAGGCATATATGGTGAATATTAAACAATTTCAATCTATTTCTGATGAACATCTTTATAAGACCAATTTCCTAAAAAACAATTCTCCACGTTCCCTTATAAATTGCAAATGCAAGAAACACTGCCATCATATGCCACATGCTATCATTAATCCTAAATGTAAGGTTCCCTTGATACCAAGCAATGTGCACTAATTTAGGATACTTAAATTGCCACCGACAAGACAGCGCATAACGACGCACACACAAATTTATATTATGATACCTGTGATCGCCAAGTTTCGGCCTAGTCGTAGCCAATGACCCTGTAAAAGCAACACCAACAACAGGCACACCTGTTTCCACAGACAAACACAAGAAGACCATCCATCATCAGAAGAATCGTCTTATCATTTGAATACTACTCGAATCCACTCAACCAAACCCACTGCCCATATAAAACATCAAATAATCATACATCAACCTGGTCTGGAGAGCCTAAGCGCGCGATTATACGCCGCAATGGCCAAATCCTGCGCCGTTTGTGGACTAACAAACTGATTCGGCACCTAAATCTCACGATAACACAATCAAATCCAAATCACATTCAATTCAATTCAACATAAGCATCAAATTCTTCAATATCCAATCACATAGAAATCCAAAACCCTAACACCTTGCCGATCAACTGTATCAGCGACATCCTCGAGTACGGAACCACCGCTTCGAGGACCGTATTCGAAGCACCGGGGACAGATGTCAGCCATCCAAGCGCCTGCAAAGAGAGATGAAATCAGTGATCCTAGGGTTGAGATTCGATAGAAATGGGAAGAGAAGGTGAGGCGGTGAGTTACGTGGGAGGCGCCGCCGGCGAGGTAGATCACGGCTTGTGTGGGGCTCGAGTGGATCGCCTCGATCGTTGATCGTAGAATTGTGAAGCTGCTGTTCATGTCCGCCATGGTTGTTGAGCTCGTCGGAGAATGGCGATGATCATGAATCCGGCGCCTGATTGGATGCTAATGGTTGTCGAGCTCGTCGGAGAAAGGGATCGTTCGAAAGGGAATCTTGTTTATGAACTCAATAAGTCGTACCAACTACTCCGTCCCTCCAATAAAAATGCAACATGTTATTATATTATACAAAATATATTTCGTGAAGTTTTATTATTATTATAATGATGAAAAAAATTATATAATTTATTTAGGACTAAAGTATAGAACTTAAATTTTATGATAATTTTGCATAAATGTTTGTATCTCATTGACGATTCGTAACATAAATAACTTTATTACTTACATATGCGAACGTTGTGTTTTTTATGAGATGGAGATAATATTTTCTTACGGTCGTTTGAAAATTCGAATCCAATATAATTTAATGATAATTATCTAAATCAAATGAGTAAAGATGAGAATGTTGAAGAGAGTGTATAGTTTGATACACTTTTTTTTTAATTTTTCTAGTCACTTAATTATTTAATACTTCTTCGATCAAAAAAATAATTTTTTTAATTTGTCCGTCATAAAAAAAATACAACATTAATATAAATGAAATTTTTTTTTACCTAAGTTCATTCAATTATTTTTATTATTCGTATTATATCATATCATCGTACCCTATCATCATTTTTTTCATTCCTCTTCCACTAACATACAAGGGACAAAGACATTATTTGTATCAAATTCAAATCATTTTCCTTAATGTTTGCATAGTCAATGTGTTCCATTTTTATTTTTGGAACAGAGGGAGTATGTTTTTAGTTATATATTGTCTATAATGATCAATGATAAGTATTATACTTCTATGTCAGAACTTAGATATACATTTAGTTGAGTTTCCATCATCGAACTGATTTGATTCCGGATACTTGAACCCAAAAAAAAATTTACGGTAGTAGCTAGTACGATCTGTTTGAAGCTGAAGACAGATGGGATAGAGAAGAATGCTCCAACAGTCCAACTCAAAAACCAGCTAAGGTGCAACAACGCGATATGCTACTCATCCCAGCTTAGAAATAACCAGCGATTTTGTGGCACTCGTTTATGAGACGCCAGGATCAGATGGAAATGGAATCATGTTGAACATCACAGGCCCGGCATATTCATCTTGCAGTCCAGAGTACAAATATGTGACCCACTCACACTACGATTACAGGATAACACTCATTACATCAGATATGAGAAAAAGAAATTCTACTTATTGACCTTGACACACGCAAACAAGATTACAAGAGATCGTCCTCGTCCACACTCGCACCGATGACTGTAAGCACAAATATCCGATACTACGATACTACGAGGCAAGTTCCATGGAGTGACCACGAAAGCAAAGTCAAGTCGTCAAAGCTTGAGGTCAAGTGAACATTAAAATCAAGTAACGTTCAAAGCTCCATATATTCTTTTGCTTCTTGTTTCTCATGCTATCACTTTCTCAAGTCTTCCACTCTAAACTTCCAAGTCAACTGCGTGTTCTATGGTCACGAAAACAAACCAAAACCAATCTATATAACGAAAGATCATCTGAAATGGCTTACCAAACACAGTCCAAATGAAATTTCACGGCACCAAAACGAGAATCATGGCTACGTTTTGGCCTGCTTTCATCTTCACCTTGTGTCAAATACTTCGGGTTTCTGCCTTGGCTGAAGCCGAAGGCGATACCAACCTAGAGTGCCAGTCTCTCGAGTTACAATGCTCCCCTTACGATGAAAATTCCGGTGGATGCGGTGACTGTGTGTTAAATTGCACCAGCCCTTTTCAGGTGAAAAACTGTGAACACAATGAGATATCCATCACTCCACAAAGAGTGCGGCTTTCCATCCTGCGCACTTCACAGGGAGAAACTAAAGTTACCAGGGAGTTGAGCATTTGCAACAGCTCGTTCAATTTTGACGATCTTCATCCCGATTGCATATATTTAGCCAACCTACAGAATTATACCTTGTATAGATGCGATCAAGAGTTCAACCCCCCAAATGGTGCCAAGGCTTATCAATGTGGAAGTTCCCACATTTTCCAGGTTCCTGCGGCGGGAACTTTTATGCATACTGGCTGTTCGATCATGCAGTTTCATTCGCCTCCGCAACCACCGGGCATCCTGCTGCATAGCCTGCATTATCGCCTAACTGGAAAATGTGCAACTCATATCCCGGAGTCTGGGGAATGCAAGGCCCAGTGGCCAGACGACATCAATGGCAAAATCCACTTCACGTGTACAAAGGGTAAGGAAATGGACTTACCGCTATTATAATCGCACTGGAAAGTTTCAATTTTCAAAGATTGATGAGGAGATGGTCTAGGAGATTAGGCCTCCAGCACCTGATCAGTACCATTTTTCAGCACTAGCTCAGACAAAAGCGACTTTTTTCCGCTGATTTGATCACTCTTTTGCAGGGAACCTGGGGCTCATACTTGGTTCAGGTAAGTACACCTTTTGCACTTAAATTCTACTTCATGAGACAACGACCAACTCGGAACCATGTATAGTAGGAGTATTTGCTAAGCATGCATCCAGCAGGCGAATATCCTCATATAGGCCGGCAAATGTAGACATATTGCATACGGTCTCTAAAGTGATCCTTCTCAGGAAAACCTGATCCTGATATCGACATATAAATTATTCGGGAAGGTGCCAGAAGCAAAGAGAAATGAAAACATTTCATGTCAATCACCATATTTCCAATACCTGACAGTTTCTACTCTTCAGCGATGACAGGAAGTATCTGCATAGTACTGGCCCTCTATGCTGCCTGGTGTCGTTATAAATACAGGTTCAGCCTACAACCAAAACGACTCGATTCCACAAAACCAGACCTTGAAGATGGTGGTGTCTGCTACGGTTTTCCCATGATCTTCAACTACAGTGAGCTCTCTGAAGCTACCGATAACTTTGATTCTAGCAGAGTGCTAGGAGACGGAGGCTTTGGAATTGTTTACCATGGTAAGAGTATTTTCCAGGAGTTTAAATGCTATACCGAGCTTAAACTCCTTCAATTCTACCTGACATCAAAGCTCCTCCTGAATAGGGAAACTAAGAGACGGAAGAGAAGTCGCAGTTAAGCGCCTTTATGAGAGGAACTACAACCAGGTGCAACAATTCAAGAATGAAGTTGACATTCTTGCTTGTTTACGCCACCCGAATCTTGTAATTTTGTATGGTTGCACTTCACGTCACAGCCGTGAACTCCTCCTTATCTATGAATATATTCCAAATGGGACAGTTGCCGATCATCTGCATGGTGAATGGGCAAGCTTAAGATCACTCACATGGCCTCTCCGCATGAAAATTGCCATAGAGACCGCCAGCGCGTTGTCTTACCTCCATGCGTCGGACATCATTCATCGTGATGTGAAAACCAACAACATTCTCCTGGACAACAACTTCTGCGTTAAAGTTGCCGATTTTGGGCTTTCACGGCTCTTCCCCATGGATGTGAGTCACATATCAACTGCTCCTCAAGGCACTCCAGGGTATCTTGATCCAGAGTATCAAAAATGCTACCAGCTCACCGAAAAGAGTGATGTTTATAGCTTCGGGGTGGTCCTTGTGGAGCTCATATCGTCATTGCCTGCAGTCGACATCTTTAGGCCAGCAGATGAAATCAATCTATTAGACTACGCACTTACCAGAATCGAAACTCGTGCACTCCATGAACTGATTGACCCTGAGCTTGGCTTCGAGTCGGATATCAAGGTTAGAAGGATGACTATCCAGGTTGCAGAGCTTGCCTTTCAGTGTCTGCAACAGAAGAAGGAACTCAGGCCCTCAATGAATGTGGTTCTCGAAACCCTCAAGGATATCGATCATGAAGAGGCAGAAACTGTAGAGATGGACAAGAACGAACAATCCGAGCACGAGGAGTCAGTGCTTTCACCACCAGAAGATCACGGTGGGGCGGCTCTTTTGAAGAACATTGAATCGCATTCTCCGAATTCAGTGATGGAAAATTTTGTCAGCAGATCTTATACGTCAAGCAGCAGTGTCTGATACCTACATTTCTTATTCTACATCACAGTGCATGTAAAATAACGAGAAAACCATCTTTGTAAATATCCGAAATCCGGTATCTTCATCGGCTTTGTATACAGATACACATGAGATTACATAGCTTGATATAAAGCATCTAGGTATCTTATACAATGCGTCTAAGTATCTTTGCATCCAGCCATAAAGCCAAACCCTACACGTCGAATACCTTCGTGTTCTACAATATAATAATCACGATCAAGCGCATAACACTTCTCAATTCGATGTCATCACAGCCATCGGAATCGAGTAACCACCACATTCAAACTACAATCGATTCCACTGGAGCAGAATTTCACAGAACTTGAAATCAAATCATCGACGCGCAACAAAGCGAAGCCGAAGTTGAAACACACACGATGCGGTGTACCTGAGGGAATCGGCGCTGCAAGCGATCCGAGTCTCATCGGCGTCGATGTCCGCCGCGGAGACCGCCGTGTGAAAATATGATCTGATGATGGGAGAAGTGACTGGTGAGTGGTGGCGATGACTCGGGCGCCGGCGAGTTAGGCGTGATCTGGCGGCGGTTTCCATTAAGAGGGCTTGGCACCAATTCGAGATTAACGAGATAGCCATCATTGGGGTTCTTTGCTTTTCTGTTTGGCATTTTTTCACTGTTTTCTTCATGTCTGTTATAGTGCACAACATCGACTGTTGCATTTTGTTGATCAATCTTAAAAGTTTCAAAAAGAATGTGTGGAGAAAAAAAGATATGTCCTTATTGTGTTAGACCTCTGCATTCTCTTTCTATGCATTCCAACATGGATCCGGATCACCGGCTGTGGCTCCAGTGTGCAGTCTTGATTCTCCAAATTGTGGACCGTTGGAACGTCCCAAAAAGAAACTCAAATAAATTTTACAAAAAATTATTCAAATATATAATTTTTAGAAATTAATTTTAAAAACATTCATGTGTGGAATTTTAATTTTTAAAATATATAATTTCAATATTTTTCTCTCTTTTTTCCGTAATCTCATCTTCCTACATCATCACTATGTCACCATACTGTCACTCAATCGCCATCGATTTCGTAAAAAATTCGATATACTATCATCAATCAATGTAATTATTATTGATCTCATTCTTCTTTCTTAATTCATTTTTATCATCCTATTTGACAACTCTACACTCGTCCTCGTACAAAACCCTAAAAATGCTGAATCCAAATCGTAACTCAAAGATATCATCTGAATACTTTCTTCAACTCTCATCCTTCCCCTTGATATCCCCTCTCTCTCGCCAATCCATTCACTCTAAATTCCTTCTTTTCCTCATTATCTTATCTTTGCGGCATAACAAGTTGTTCCAGAAGAATAAATGGTCATTGGATTTGAGTTTCAGATCCGAGAACTTCATCCCGGACCTCGTAATCGGATTCATATTCGGGTTGCTCTTGGATTCATATGCGAAATGTGAACGGTGGAGGATATAAGGAAGGTGTTCAACGAAATGTCTGAGACAAACAATGTTGATCAAAAGTTAAACGATTTTGTTGTAAATATTTTGTATTTTTTTGGCATTATTTCTTCATCATTAGAATATTTTTTTATAGTGCAGCATGTGTGAACAAAAATATATTTTCCCTTTAAACGCTCTGTTTTCAGACGCTCTATATTGAAACAAAACGTTTGAGTTCAATGATACTCTGTTTCGAAATAGATGTAATACCCCAAAGAAATGCTTAAATGGTTTGATGGTACTACCTATACCAACAAGGTGCACCTTCCTTTTGGGTAGCCCATCACTTTAGAACTCCGCAGTTAAGTGTGCTTAACGCGGAGTAATGTTGGGATGGGTGACCTCCTGGGAAGTTTCTCAGGGTGTGCGCGAGTGAGGCCAAAGCGCACTGAAAGGACTAGTGTTGGTCTGTGAGGCCAGTTGTCAGCCTGGCGAGCGGTTCTTGGTGACGACCCGGTAGCAGGGATTTGGCCGGGACGTTATACTTATGGTTTACCTTTAGGGTTAGACCATGACGGTAACGCTTCTTAAGAAAGTTTAATTTTTGGGACGTTATAGAGTGATATCAGAACGAGATTTTGGGGATAAGTAGGCCTTCAAAAGTATGTTACCGAATGGATATAAGGATTGATTAGGCTTTAGAATGTTGCTAAGTACATTGAAGGATTATATTAGAACATTGATGGAAATCACTTCTCGGGGACAAACGATAGCAGAGTGGTGCAGTGGAAGCATGAAAAGGTGATAACAATAAGTATGCCACATTCACAATTATACTTGGGTGTTTTTCAAGTTTTCAATATAACTAAGTACATTCTAAGTTTTTAAGGGAGGAAGTATGTTACAACCCAAAATTTCATTAACATTGGGCATGTCAATAAATATTACGAGCACGATGGTACTATGATGTTTAGCATTTGCCATCGATAATCGTTTATATGAAACTAGGCATTCACATAAGGAAGCCACTTTATGTTAATAGCATAAGTCAAAACGTTCATGAAAATATCATGTGTCAAAAATCAAGGTATGCTAGCATGACGATGTTCGTCGAAAGCATGTCGATATCAAGTGGCACATGACCTAAGATGACTAAGCTAAGGAAGCAAAACCTTATCAACACGTGTCGTCCTCTCATCTGGGACAAGACCGTTGCATGTCAAGCCATGAACGAGAGCGCGACACCTCAAGCACACGTGTCGTCCCCTCGTCGTCGACGTCTGTGACAAGTCAGTCACCGAAATCTCTAAAAACAGGGCAATTTTAGGGTTAAGAAAGAGAAGTAACAAACAGCTAAAGTAGTTCCAAGGGAGAGAAAGCAAGAAGGACGAGACGTGGTCTAAGCAAGCACGACGGGATCGGTGACAAGTAAGTTAAGGGAAGGTGTAGTCTCTTACGACCAAAACAACGCAAGCATAATTAAGGTAACTATATGTATGGTTAACTTTTATACGTGGCTTAAGTAATTCAACCGGCCCTAAACGATTCATGAAAACTAAGTCTTTATGTTTGCAAAAGCCATGCTTTATGTTACATTATGAAATGTTTTTAAGCATCAATATATATGCTTATCAAGTCAAGTTTAAACAAGAGATTTTGATAAACTGTTTTACGAGTTAAGTAACCCAAGGGAGTAAAATCCCGACCAAGTAATTAATGACATACGACGATGGGTCTATGATGACCCTAGGTGCACTGAATCAAGATAATGCTTAACAAAGCATGCCAAGTTACAAGAACTCGCACATATGTTTGCTTTTGTGTTTTAAGCCTCTTCTTCCTATGTGATTTGGTTATGAAAGCAAGCAAGCAAGTGCTTTAAGAATGCCTTTTGACAACCTTCCTCTACACTGTTTAAGTAACACTTATATGTTTCAAGTAACGTAACCAAGTTTGCTCAAGGTTTTAAATATCACAATCAAGTTTATTTATGTGTTTCAAGTTCCGAACCTCTTTATACAATGAAGCTTTGAGAAAAATTTTGAAAATAAGCAAATGAGAGTTCAAAACTCTTTTCAAGGATTTTCATGGATTAATACTCTTTCCCAAATGCTTTTAACGTGCTTCCGCTAAGCTTCCAAGATCAAACGCGGTCATATCCTCTTATATGTACAAAATTTTCAAATATCTTCCTTAATATGACATGATCATTCATCACGAACTCCTAAGTTTCAAGAGGCATTTGCTACATGTTTTAAGAAAATCTCAAGTTTACGAATCCATGAATTTACGTGTCATAGTATAATTACTGAGATTTCTGTCTCATTTTATAAATTATTTAAATGTTTTCAGGTCTATAAATGAGGTTAAAGAAGCATAAAAGATGGACAATAAAACAAGCATCAAATTAGGACGAAAAGATATAAGGTATGTGTTTATGTTTTATAAGAGTCTTATGGTTTAGTCTTAGGGTTAGACCACGACAGTAACGCCTTTTAAGAAGGTCTAACTTTTAGGGCGTTACAAAAGTTAAACTCATATAGCATTTTATGTTCTTGAACATCAAAAGCCAACGCATTGAACTCCTTAAAGTGCTCTTCTTTGGGTGATCATTTGACACAATTACAAAGAATAGATCGCATCCTTTGAGCCACTATTGATCTTAAACCTGTATGAGATTTGCTTATTGCTTATTTTGGATAGAAACTCTAACATCCGAAAATTTTGATAAGATTAATCATGTCTTATTATGGTAAGATAATAGTATCACGTTACTGTTAGAAACTTTTGATAAAGGATATTGTTTGTGTAAAAACAGGTAGGGGGCCTAGGTTTGTGAGCCCAAGTATCTATGTGGTGGTGTTTTTATTGTTGGGCTCTGATTCGAACATTCGGCCTAAAATCACACAAGGAAACAACACACCGGTTAGTCGTGTCCGAGGAGGATTTCCTCAAGGACAAGCTACGATGTTTAAGTTTATAAGGAGTTGATATCCCACTGATGACTGCAGAGTTGGATCCAGAAAAGTTACCTTATTCCCTACATGATTGACATCTGTCATCTCCTTAAAAGACGGATGTGTTAGTCATTCATGATGTGTCATCTGGTCTTTCCTCATAGACCTTGCCTTAATGATGTTATGCTTTGTTTTGGGCCACTCATCAATTGTCGCATGTTAATTTTGATATCAATATTTGTCCCTCAAGTCCGGTCCTGAAGGAACTTCAGAGTCGAAATCTTTCAATTCATGAGCTTCGGAGACTCGAATCTGATCTCGAGAAACCATCAACATTTGAAAATTGTATTAAAATTGACGAATCACATTTAACATCTCGATTAGGGTATGTGATCCATGCAGACCTTGGATGCTGCTCTCATCAAATGACGATAGAATGCAAAACTATTGGACCATTTGGACCATGACTTTATCATTAGACGCATTAGTCTTACATATATATATATATATATATACATGGAGGTCCCTCTTATTTTTTTCCTCTCGTTTCGTCATTCATTTTTTCTTTCTTTTGGTTCCCCGGCCTTGTGGATCCCTGGCTTCACAGTTGTTCCCCGGTTTCTCTGAGCCCGAACCCCGACCTTCCTCGACCCCGGTTTTCCCAAACAGCTTTGCTGCCCGATTTCGAACTTCGAGATCTCGCCAGCTTAGGGTGGAGCGGTGCCCTACCTCTTAGAAACCCGGTTTCGTAGGTGAGGGCCTGACAAAATGGAAGCCCAAATCATCGAGTTTGTACCCGGTTCCATTGATCCCGATAGGGTATGCCGGACTTGCTTCGATCTTCTATCGTTCCCCGGTTTCACACCACCACTAAAACCCGATCTCAAAGTTTGTTTCGGGCATCCGGTCTCATGAAACCATAGTTTCCAAACCCCAATCTCATAGATCCAACCTCGCACGTTCGATCCCCGACTTCTTGAAGAGCCTCGATTTCGGATCGGTTTTGAGGGTTCAATTTCTAGGTCGACTTGATTATTCCTTGTGTTCGGCTTTGGGCAATTTGGGTTTCGGGTTCGTCTGGTGACCCGGCTTCGTGGAGTTGGATCTCAGGTTTACGGTTTTGCTTTGGAGATTGGAATCTCGTCGTCCTCCAATCTCGAGGTGTTTGTCATGGGTCTAGATCTTAGGGTTCATCGAACCTCAAGGTAAATCCCCGATCTTTGCCTTTGCGTTTCCCCATTCGTACGAACTTGTAGTATTGTTGTGGTTTGAGTTTGGACTTGTGGGTTTTATTGAAGACGTGAATTTGTGGTGCTTGGATCTGCAGGTTTCGTTAGGGCTTTGAGTTGGGTTTA
This sequence comes from Drosera spatulata, assembly GCA_035668315.1. Lineage (NCBI taxonomy): Eukaryota > Viridiplantae > Streptophyta > Magnoliopsida > Caryophyllales > Droseraceae > Drosera > Drosera spatulata. The sequence goes on along the minus strand of JAOVYX010000008.1, from coordinate 183,519 downwards.
TGAAGTCAGGTGTCTGCGAGGTTTAGTCCCCGGTATTGACTTGTCCCAGTTTCAACGAGCTCAGGTATCAATCTGGACTATCTCCTGTTTCGACGTGTTATCAAACCCGATCTCATTCAATCCTAACCCAAGACGGCCTTATGTTTGTAGGTCTTGAGGGTTTCGTTGAAGGAGTTGAGGGAGCCCAAATTCCTGCTTGTGTTGTAGAGGAGAGAGGCTATGAGTGTTGAAAAACAAGTCGAATCCCTCAGTTTGGACCTCTCGTTCTCTCGTCGATAAAAACTAGTCTCCCCTTTGGTAAGCCATGAGCTCTACTTCTTCTAGTTCTGATGAGTCTTCCAATTTATCTTCAGACTTAGATTCTAGTAGTTCATCCCCCGGACCTCTTCTTAGTAGACCTTGTACCTTTATGATTAGGACAGACGAGGACCAAGTGACGAAGTCATTGCCTCTAGTGATTGCACCAAAACCAGCTCAAGGGTTTGGCTTAGGAGAGTTGAGGGATGAGGAGGTCGGGGAGTTAGAATCTGAGGATCTTGTCTCTGCAGATCCCCGGATAGAGGAGACTCCCTCAATTTGTCCCTTGACAGTTTCTCTTTCACTCTGTTGTAGTAAGGTCGTTGAGTTCAAGATTTTGAATTCTTAGAGGTTCATGGTTCCTGATGTTGTCTTCCGTATCCACTCTCACTATCCTCCTCAGTATCTTCCCTTCTATACGGACACTCTAAAAGCTGTGTTTCGGTTTTTCGTCCATCCTTTCAACGTAGATTTCTTCACCTTCCTTGGCATTCCATCTTTCCAAGTAATCCCGAACTCTATATATCTTGTCATGACCTTTTATTTGACCACTGTTAAGATCGGTGTCCCGGACTCCTCCATTACTCCAACCCTTTTCTTCAACTTTGTCCACATCACCACCAACCATAAAACCGAGGAGTCAAACCATAAAAAATGGATTAATAAGGTTCCAAATAATTATAGAGAGTGAAAGAATCGGTTTATTCTTGTTGCTCGGATTAGCGAGGGTAGCTGGCCCTTTGCCCTTCAATGGGTTGAGGATTTCAATCCTAAAAAATTCCGGAAACCCAACATGAACAAGACAGAAGCGAGAGCCTTCCGAAAGATAATATATTGGAAGGAGGAACCAGGTCATGAGCTCTTCACCGTAGGTGTCCTTCATGAGGAGTCCGATCTTGTTCGTCACGATTTTCGTTAGTTTATCGATTCTAGTCTCTAAGGATTTTTTTTCTCTAGTCTCCAAGGACTTTCCTTCCTCTAGTCTCTAAGGACTTTTATCTTTTTTTTTCTTTTTTTTTTTTTACTTCGTTCAGTTTTTTATGCTTCTTTGTTGTCTCGTTTTTTTTTTTTTTTCCTTTGTGTTTGTTTCGTAGCTCCCGAGCCCGCTTTGGAGATGGGCAAGAGCTCCGTCCAAGAGTCCCCGAGTCGAGAGCACTCCAGCTCCTCAGACGACTTCTCAGATAACAGACTCTAAAGCCGAGGAACCGAGGTCTCCCTTGGTCTCCTCGACCCCTGCTCAGGCTCCGTTGGGACTGTGACGGTCTATCCGACGTCTACTCCACCAGTTGGTCCTACCCAATCTATGGTCGTTCCTTCGCCTTCTGACGCCGTGAAGAAGATCGACGTCGCTACTTTCTCCAAGTCTTCTCTCTTGATGAGGCTAGCTATTCCAGGTTCTCCCTGTATAGACCATCGTGGTTTGTCAACCCTGAGATTTACTATCATCGGCGAGACTTTAATGCCCATAAAGCTGTGTTGTCCATGATTCTAACTAAGGACAAAGAGTTGTATGGAGAAACACCTTGAGATCGCCTAATCCAGGACACTTATAATGCCCTTTTCCGGGTAAGTCTATCTCCTTTTTCTTCGTTCGTCTTCTCCTAACTTTACTTTTAGCTCGGGTTCTTACTAAACCCTCTCTCCTTCTTTGTGGCAGGCATGTCGAGGGTTTTTGAGCTCTGCTTATATGCTGAAGCTCGGACTCCGTCTATAAGATCCTTAAGGAGGAGGCAACTAAGTTTGAGGCAGCGAAGACCGAGGCCGAGAAAAAAAGCTTTGGAGAGGTCGGGGAAGGTAGCTGCTTTGGAGGCCTGATTAAAGGTTGCGATAGATGTTATGGATTCTCAAGATTCCAAGATGGCTTCTTAAAACATCAAAATCGACGAACTCACTAAGCGCCTCGTAGAGCGGGAGGCTCGGCTTCAGACTTTGAATGGCCGGTATGCGGAGATGAAAGACCAGCTCGAGAAACAAGTGAAGGATCTTGAGAAACAACTGAAGGAGGAGTCCGTGAAGGCAGGCAATGTTGCGTAGTCCGATTTTGACTATGGGTATGAATATTATTTTAAGCAGATTTTCGATCTCGAGGCAAAAAATAAGGGTAAGACTTTAGCTCAGCTCCCGTATGTGGAGTTAACTTCGTGTCCACAGAGGTGACAGAAGCTTGAGGAGGCCTTCACTATAGAAGAGGAAGAGGAGTGGACTCTATGAAAGAAGGCCAGATAGACCTCAGAGGCCGTGGAAGGAGAGGATGAAGCAAGCCGGGAGTCTGCTAGGACGTCGAGGTCATCAAGTTGACTTCCACTTATTATCTGTTGCTTTGAGACATTTTCTGCTTTTATTGAATTGTTGCTTTGAGACATTTCCTTCTTTCGTAGACTCGTTGCTATTCGAGATTTCCTGCTTTTGTAAACTCAGGGCCTGGCGATATGTCCTTGAGGTTTCCCTTGACCTTGGGAGCCTATTCCCAGGTCTTTTCGTTTATCTATTTTGTACAGTTATCATCTTTCATTCAATTGTTGTGTTGCTCAACTGTCACGGGGTTAGGATTTCACAACCTGTGCGGCACTCAAGTTACTCACTCCTTCTGTCGAGTTCAACCTAACTCGTCACTCCAAGGTGATTCTGGAGAACGCAAGAGAGTTTTGAATTTGGAAACAAGCTTTGTATTAAGAACACTTGGAAGCTTACAATGTATGATTTGTGTTTGAAAGAATAAGATGAGATGAGATGCCTTGGCCAAAGGCCTCATCCCTATATATATCACTCCATGGAGAGTTCTAGATTTGATATCTAGACTCTTCCATACTCATCTTCCCCTAAGAACATACAAGAGTCTTCTAGGCTCTTATCCCTAGATATTTACATGGAATTCTCTAGAGAACTCTTCCTAACTCTAGAAAATTGTAGAGAATTGCGGAGAACCCTAGAAAAGTATGGAATTGTCTAGAGAAATGTGGAGAACTCTAGACAATTCCTCAACCCGAACCTCATAAATTAGCCCGTCCGTGACATACTCCTCCACCTATGTCGCGAACGTCCTCTTGGCGACGTTCTCGTATGACTCGATCCCTTCCTTGAGTCGTCGCGATAAACCTTCGAGCACCTATCTTGTCGTCCTGGAGGGAGTTCCTTCCCGTGCTCCTTCGGCAAGACTTGTGAGATCTTTTTTGGCACCTCCTTTGGCATGTGAGAGATCTCACCTCCCTTCAAGTGAGTAGGTTTCTCACTTTTGATTCCCTTGAAGAGTTGCATGGTTGCGACCTTCCTCGTTTGAGCTTTCTTCGTTCGTCGCACTATCGGCACCACGCAAACTCTATCATCCTTCGCTATGTGTAACACATTAGCGAAGGGGATTGGTATCGCCTTCACGTCCTCGATGAAGTCGATGCCAAGCACCAAAGGATAGTCGTCCATGGGAAAGACCGTGAGATCCATCTCATCTCTTGAGAACGCAAGAGAGTTTTGAACTTGAAAACAAACTTTGTATTAAGAACACTTGGAAGCTTACAATATATGCTTTGTGTTTGCAAGAATAAGAGGAGATGAGATGCCTTGGCCAAAGGCTTCACCCCTATATATGCCACTCCATGGAGAGTTTTAGATTTGATATCTAGACTCTTCCATACTCATCTTCCCCTAAGAACATACAAGAGTTTTCTAGACTCTTCTCCCTAGATATTTATATGGAATTCTCTAGAGAACTCTTCCTAACTCTAGAAAATTCTAGAGAATTCCGGAGAACCCTAGAAAAGTATGGAATTGTCTAGAGAAATGTGGAGAACTCTAGACAATTCCTCAACGCGAACCTCATAAATTAACCCGTCCGTGACATACTCCTCCACCTATGTCGCGAACGTCCTCGTCGCGACGTTCTCGTATGACTCGATCCCTTCCTTGAGTCGTCGCGATAAACCTTCGAGCACCTATCTTGTCGTCCTGGAGGGAGTTCCTTCCCGTGCTCCTTCGGCAAGACTTGTGAGATCTTTTTTGGCACCTCCTTTGGCATGTGAGAGATCTCACCTCCCTTCAAGTGAGTAGGTTTCTCACTTTTGATTCCCTTGAAGAGTTGCATGGTTGCGACCTTCCTCGTTTGAGCTTTCTTCGTTCGTCGCACCATCGGCACCACGCAAACTCCATCATCCTTTGCTATGTGTAACATATTAGCGAAGGGGATTGGTATCGCCTTCACGCCCTCGATGAAGTTGATGCCAAGCACCAAAGGATAGTCGTCCATGGGAACGACCGTGAGATCCACCGATCCCTTGCAATCGCCAAGGCGAAGCCGCACTCCACGGGCCACGCCATCGATTGGTTCGGCCTTCGAGTTCACAGCCTTGAGCATGCCTTGCTCTTTGTCGACTCGGAATCCAAGTCGCTTTGCCTCTCCCCGCGAGACAAAACTGTGAGTTGCCCCGGTATCAACCTAGGCATGAGTTGTGTACGATCCGATCACCGCATCGACGTATATTAACCCTTTCGATGAAGACTTCCCCTCCGTGGTCTTCACCGCATTAGGGATCCTCGATGAAGATTTCTCCTCCATGATCTTCATCGCGTTAGGGATCCTCGATGTAGATTTCTCCTCCGTGGCCTTCATCGCGTTAGGGATCCTCGATGAAGACTTCTCCTCCGTGATCTTCATCGCGTTAAGGATCCTCAAAGATCCCATCTCTTGCACGGGTTCCTCCTCCACCCGAGCAACCATAGCCGAGAGAGCGTTCTTGCTCGGACACTCCCGAACGAAGTGAGGGCCATCGCATAAGAAGCATTTCACCTCACCCTTGGACTTCCCCTCGTCCTTGGATGTGCTCTTCTTCCACCCTCTTTGCTCTCCCCTCTTCGAGTCGCTCCCGCTTGCGAAACTCGAAGTCGGCTTGATCCCTTCGTGGGTCTCTCCTCCATCTTTCTCGGAATCACTCATCGACTCCCTGTCCCTTGGAGGCTCGCTCCTTATGTAGAATTTTATGAAATAATTTTTTGAACTGTATACGATAAGTTATAGATTTAAACGCGTCGAAGGGTCATGTTGGACAAAATCCAGGAATGAACTGTTTTGACCCCGAAACAACTCCAAATGTTCACAAACCTTCTAATGATAAATATATAAAATCATCATCATGGACTATCAAAATAAGTATCAAAGACTTTTCTCAAAGTTTGGCACCACCACATATTATTACTATGACGGTTTCTTAAGAAGTATGAACAAATATGCTTAACTCCATAAGATGAACAATGATTCATAAGGGTGTGTCTTAATACACGTATCCTATTATATTATAGGTCTTAGAGTCGCTGCTCGTTATCACTTAAGGACGAGGCTGAGCATGCGCATGTGAAGAACTATGGTAAAAGGTAACGTTTAGATTTATTATGTGTGACGATACGTATTATTATATCGTAAGTATAATAATATGCGTTGGAATCTTTGGTCATAGTCACTAATTGTATTTGACATAAATGTGTTCCGACGTATCTTATTGCCTATCATTTACTGTTTGCCATGATAAGATGACTTGCGTGTTTATGTTTTGTCTTGTTTACTGGTATAAAGAGGATGAGTGAGTGAAAGGAGTGTAAATTCATAATTGGTGGGATAACTCCATGGTATAAAACACGAAGAGCATTGTGTCTGTCGCATGTGTTATACAGTAACTTGATGGTGACATTCTTTCATCGACTTTGTGAGGTCGTTTTGGTATGAGAGTATCTCACTGTAGGAGATCCTAGACTCCGGTTTAGCTGATCCCCTTTCGCGGATGTCTCTTTTGCTAAAGCTGAAGAGAGCTTACTTATGAAATTGATCAAATCTCGTCAAGGACACAATCATAACATTGAGGGTATCTATTATCTCTCGTCTCTATGTGATTGATATAATGGTAAGTATAACAAAGTTTTGAGTGAACTGTTGAGTGCAGCAGTGCGTGAGATTTTGACTGGAGATCTGTCGTGTCACAGTATCATTGTCTCAGTTTGTTTGATATGGAGGTCTTGACTGTCATATCATAAAGGGTATGACGATAGTGAATGACGTTGATAATATCTGAAGTGTCGATAGACGCGTAGTTTCGAACGTTGTTACGTGATGTTAAGTGTGCTTATGTGACTAGGGTGATTCACTGGTATGATTGTGATGATAAATACGAATATCAGATTTGCATGATAATTTCAGAGTGTTGGAACAAAGGATACAAGTGATCATTTCCTTTTTTTTTCTTACCTTCTTCTCTCGTGTAACCCCTGATATGGGGGCCGACACGTTCTTGAGCTCCTATAGCTCACGATAATTATTTTTCTATGTCTTTTTTCTTCTCTTTGTTACAGGAGCAAGACTTGAAGAAAAAGTGTGACCTATGATTTGATGCTAGATGTAGCTTATGTGTGAAAAGTATTCTGATCTTACAAGAAGATATAAATTCCGCTGTAAAGGTGATATTTTGAGTTATGATTGAGTATATCAAAAGTTTCTAAACTAATGATATATAAGTGAACTTAGCTTAATTCTTATGATTAAGTCAGGAAGTATAGTTTTTTTCTAGCTGAGGCATTGGACCCAGCGACGGTGACGTCATATGTATCATTGATAAGTAATGAAAAGTCGTGGCGTTACACAAGATGTCGACCGGGGCCACCGACTTCCCTTGTTCCGGGTTTGAGGCGCTCGAGGCTTGAACAGTCTCCACATAGTACCTCTCCTCGCTAAATTTTCCCCAATTTGTGCGATCCTGCTCAGTCAGTCAGCCAGCATATTTGTCCCTCAAGGAATTTGTTGCACTTGTAGTGTATAAATTTCCCCATCTAGCTTTTTGGCCACTTCCCAATAATCTTTCATCATTTCCCCGACCTCGCAGACACCAGTCATTTGGTTTGTCACGAGCTTTGAATCGATGAAAATGTTAACCTGTTTTGCCTCTAAGTGCTTTATTAGGTTAAGATCGGATATCATGGCTTCATACTCGACAGAGTTATTTGTTGTCTTGAACCTCAAGTCTATTACACATAGGAGTTCCTACTCGGTTGGTGTGACTAAGAGTATCCCGGCCCCTGACCCTTTAAGGATGGAAGAGCCGTATGTATAAAGTTTCCAAACCGGTTGGTTGGGCTCCTCTTCCTCAGTTCTTTCCAAGTCGGGGTCTAAAGGAAACCTACACTCAATCAGGAAGTCTGTCAAGGTCTGTCCCTTGATTGCCGTTCAGGACTCGTAGGTGATTTCATGTTCACTTAGCTTTACTGACCATTTGAATAACCTTCTAGACACCTCAGGCTTGTGGAGCACTTGTCTCAGGGGTTGGTCGATGACCACTACAACAGGATAGGAACTTTCGTGCTGCATTGACGAGTGCCAACGCTAACTTCTCGATTTTGGAGTACCGGGTTTCCGCATCATGGAATATCTTGCTTAAGAAGTAGGCTGGTTTCTGTTTTCCATCTTCAATTCGGAGCAGGACAGTTGAAACCACCTCAATCGAAACCTTTTAGACAACTCGCTCCGTCATAGCTTCACTACGCGCCAACAACAGTGCTCCAAACGGTACGTCCATCGTCATCCCGTCGTCGCCGATAGCACCAACAGTGCTCCCAACCAGTGCATTATAGTTGACGATAAATGAAGTATAATACTCCCCTTTAGTTGATAGCAAAATAATACATATGTCACCCTCGACAAAATCAAGTACAACACGCTCTTCATAAAAAAACAATGCATTCTTTATGGTAAAGAATGCGCCTTTTGTAGAAGAGACTGTGTCCACCAAAATCGATAGTATATTGTTGGGATCGACACGATGTTGTACAACATGTCCCTCACCGGACCGTAATGAAACCGATCGAACCGTTCCTTCTCAAACAACCTCACGATTTTATACTCTCTTCCGTAGCTCTGCGTCAACTTCAACAATGATTGATAGCGAAGAATCATACACATACCCACAAGACCTATACCCAGTAGCAATAACAACTATCTAGTTGAGTTGATTCAGCAACAGACTCGAATTCAAAAATGAGAAAACCTGCACGATCTAGAAACGAAATCGACCATTAAGCCATAGATTAACCAAATGGGTATCGAAAAGATTCAATTTTGAGTGACGAGAGAGTCGTTTTACGTGATATAGGAAGGTGCAACAAGAGAGAGGAGATGATGGGTTTGATGATGATCCATCGCCATCGTTATCAGAGACGGATGGTGATGGTGGTTGGTTTTAGTTTGACTAGTGGGTTTGATTTTTTTTGGATTTGTGAGATTTAGATCGAAGTAGGTAGATATTTAAATAGATTGAAAATAAAGCTTTGAAAACTAAATGTACGCAATTGAAAAGAATCGGATTTGATGTGATGAAAAAAAAATTAAGAATCTTCAAAGTGACTAATTGGTAATTGATGAAATGGGGTGTAATCAAATGGTAAATAAGATGAAAAAAAGTAACTAATTAATAATTTATACTTTTAATCTAATATATATCTAATTACATAATTTTGTCTGGCGTCGAATCATGTCGAACATGGCAAACGACAAACCATTTATATTTTTAAAAAAAAAATTCATTTTGCTTAAAGTGTAAATTACCGAGAAGTGATGCTTTTCTTTCAAAATTAACGAGAAGTGATACTATAGTTTTTAAATTTCCAAATATTGTGTTTTTTGAAATTTTTATCTTGTACTCTCTAAAATACCCTTACCTTCCTATATAAAATAATCAATCACATCCTAAGTACTCTACCAAATCAACCGCAAATCCTTTCACTTGAGAGAGAGAGAGAGAGAGAGAACTAAAGAGTACGTCGATATCTATGTCTTCTCCATCTCCCTTCTTCTTTTTCTTTCCCCAGAGCTGTTGGTGCCATTGGTGCTTGAGATGTTGATGGTGTTAAGATTCTTCAGCATCGTATACAAGAGTAAAGGAGGGGAAGAGGGAGAAGAGACCTTCGTCCAATGAAGTAGTTCGGTCCAAGACCGGGACAAAGTTTCTAACACTAGCACCGCCAAAAATCCATGGCTACTCTGTCATCATCGCATACAAGAGGAGAGGAGAGAAAGACAGTGGAGAGACCTTTGTCCAATGAAGTGGCTCGGTTCGAGACCGGGATGACGATTTCAACACCGTCGAAATCCATGGTTGCTTCGTCATCTGTACACATATAACCCTTGCTCTAGTCCTCTTCTTCCGCCTCCGATAAACATGTGCATGGTTTTGTTTCTCATGGTCGAGGGGTAGCTTCAAAAAGAAAAACGAGACAAACAGTGCGCATTTTATTATGCATTGTTTGGTACATCATCTTTTCCTCGAGTCTGATCGTGCACATGCAGATTGCTTGGATTTTTTTTTTTTTTGGAGGGGGGGGGGGGGTGTTGGAGAATCAGGCGTTAGGTTGGTGTTGGGGCACTGTTAGTTTTTGATCGTGCACTGTTTGATCGTGCACTGTTTGAACGGGTATTGTTTATTCCGATTGCGGCCATGGACGGATGCGGTGAACAATTATCATGGTGGCGAAGATTGCGAAAGGTGAAGGATCAGGAAAAAAGGGGGGAAGGGGTTTGAATCTCGTATTTCCTTTCATAGGGGGGAAAAGATGAAGTACCATGGTGTTTATTTTTCACTGATGATATTGCACTGATGGACAATACGAAAGAAGGGGTGAATGAAAAACTTGAGCCTTGGAGGGAGGCGTTGGAAAGTAAGGGGTTAAGGATCAGTAGAACCAAGACAGAATATATGGAATATGTCTTTAATGAGAGTAGTCAAACAAATAGTGAGAATGTATTGTTGAGAACAGAGTCTCTCCCTAAAACAGATTCTTTCAAATATTTAGGTCTGATGCTACATAAGAATGGAGGAATTGATGCAGATATTGATCATAGGATTAAAACAGGTTGGTTAAAATGGAAGGACGCTTCAGGGGTGCTATGTGATCCTAAAATACCTATCAAATTAAAAGGAAAGTTTTACAAGACAGGTATTCGACTAGCGATGCTATATGGGTTAGAATGTTGGGCAATTAAATGACAACATATACAGAAGATGAGTGTAAACGAGATGAAAATGTTAAGCTGGATGTGTGGACATACAAGAATAGATAGGATACAAAATGAAGTTATCAAACAGAAGTGGGTGTGGCTCCAGTAGAAGATAAGATGAGGGAGTTACGACTAAGATGATATGGTCATGTGAAACGCAGGCCAGTCACAACTTCTGTTAGGAGATGTGAAGTTTTGGAGTTAGCACACGTCAAGAGAGGACGAGGAAGACCTAAAAAGACCATGAGAGAAACCTTGAAGTATGATATGGCCTATCATAATCTTACAGAAGATGATGTACATAACAGATTGGAATGGCGTCGTCGTATTCATGTAACCGATCACACTTGATGGGATAAAGGCTTTATTTGTTGTTGTTGATTGATGTATCTTTTACTTTTGTTTTGTACTATAATTAATAGATTTATCTTTTCTTTCTCTTTTTGAGGAAGGACAATATTGGGTTTTAACTTTTTATTTATAATTGATTGGTAATTAATAACGATTGGTTACACCAACTCATAATAAACACACTTAAATAACACCATTCGGTAAATCTCTCTTACTTAAAAGACGAAAATAAAACAATAAAAAACTCTTATATCTAATCTAATCTAATATCTATTTATAAATCTAATTACCCAACTTAAAAAAACAACCTAATCTAATATTCAAATCTAGAATATATCTAATCATTATGATTCTGACTTAACTAAAAAATAAAATCCAGCCATTATTAATCACATCATAGACAAATCCAGCCATTATCATGAACAAATCAACAAATAGATAATCGATTTCGTATATCTCTAGTGAAAAATAAAAAAACAAATTTTACACAATTTCAAAATGAATAAAAAAAGAAAAATAAAAAAATGTGTCAACCAAAAATAGCAAAATATTAAAATCAATCAGAAAAAAGATATCTAAATTTAATGAAAAAAATCCTTAAACCAAGCAATATGAACTAACCCGAAATGATAAGATTGTTAATAATTATATATAGATATCCTCAAAATAATCTATTATTATATTAATAAATTCAAAATCAGTTATATATCTGTGCCAATAAGTTATTTTAAATTCTTGTTAATATTTTGATTTCTTATCCCGTGTAGTGTATGAGTAGGTATTCTGATCTAATTGCACAACTTTGTTTGACGTCGAAGCATGTCGAACATGTCAAAGGACAAACCATCTATTTTTTAAAATAAAAAAAATCTTAAATTTACTAAATCGTATATATATCTAAATCTAGAGAAAATTCCCAAAAAAATAAAAAAATTCTGAAACTCATACAACCCTGAAAAATAATTTCAAAAAACTAGATTTTTGTGTTTTTCACAACTTTCGGTCATCCTCCTCCTTCTCTTCTTTTCCCTCCAACACCACTCCTTTTGCCGCCGACTACTAACCTTCATCGAAAACTCAATCGTTGTCGTATCGGTCATTTTCATACGTCCTTTTTCAATTCAACGATTCTTAAAATCCTAAAAACACACACCAAACAAGAAAATTGAAGGAATTGAATCGAGAAATCATAAAATCGAATCGAAATTGAGTTCAGAAAAATTAATTGTCCATTTAACTATCAACCTTCATCGGAAACTCAATCGACGTCGTATCTGTCATCTTCATGCGTCCTTTTTCAATTCAACGATTCTTAAAATCCTAAAAACACACACCAAACAAGAAAATTGAAGGAATTGAATCGAG
>JAOVYX010000008.1:159666-171388 GCA_035668315.1 Drosera spatulata | reverse complement strand
AAATCGTAAAATCGGATTGAATTGAGTTCAGAAAAATTGATTGTCCATTTATCAGATGAAGAAGAAGAAGAGGACAATGGCACATTGTTTGTAATAGTAAGTGCGCCTGAATAATCAAACAATGTGCCCCAAAATGCATCAATTGAAGAGAACCGAACTCGATGACATTTTCATCAGCATAATCATCTTCATAGAACCCATTTAACTCAGAAATCCTAAAGGAGAAATATCACAAGCACAATGTTTGGAGAAGCAAAGGTGCACTGTTTGTAACAGTAAAGACGCACTGTTTGAAACAGTGCCCCTGAACAATAAAACAATGCGCCCCAAAATACATTAATTGAAGAGAATCAAATTCGATGGCATCTTCATCAGCATAACCATCTTCAACTTCCCCATTCAACTCAAAATTCCTAAAGAAGAAATAGCCAAAGACACACTGTTGAAAATAACAAAGATGCACTGTCTATAATAGTAAAAACAGTGCGCCTCAAACAATGTGCTTGAACAATCAAACAATGTGTCTTTATTATTTTCCAAAAATCAACACTGGGTATAGATCGAGCAATGAATTTAGCACATCATCATCACAGCCACCTCCTCCAACACCTCCTCTAACATATCAGCACCCTCATTCTCATCATCCATGACCTTCACTTCTCCGATGCCGCTTTCGAGGAAGGAGACGAGGAAGCGAGACCCAAGCGAGTTGGTTGGTGGGTGAGGTGGAAGACGAGAGGAAGAGGAAGAAGAGAGAATAGGGAAGTCGGAAATGGGATTGTATGTTTGGAGAATTTTTTTTCCGAGTTATATCTTTTCGGAATATTTTTGAAAACGTTGTATACTGAGGAATTTTTCGCTAAATCTAATCAAAATGATTCTACACGGTAAAATTCCCATTTTTTTTAAAAGAAAAACAAAAATCAAAATATATCTAAATCTAATCACCATGATTCTATTCTATCTTAACTAAAGTGTAAATTATCTGTAAGTGTGATTTTTTTTTCCAAATTATGGATTAGTGGAATCAATCTTTTTTTTTTTTTTTATGGATTGGTTTATTTTGTGGGAAAAAAAATCTTACTTTGTTCGATTTGCCTTTCAATCCAATACACTTTCTTAATATTGCGCATCAATCAAATCTTTCAATTTCCTCCCTTCATCCGTTACACAAGACAAGAGATCTGCACATAACATTTTTTTCATTGTACATGATCAGCTGATCCTTTTCATTGGTTCAAGATCGACTCATCAACCCCACCTTCAATACCCATCATGTCACCCACCTCCATCGTCATCACCCACATCATCACCCAACTCCAATATCACCATCATCATCCACCTCCATCACCATCACCATCATCGTCACCCACCTCCAACATCATCATCATTTCTCTTCTTAATCGTAATTTGCAGCCTCTTCATCATCGTCCTTCGTAAGCGTGTGGATGATGGTGACCCCAAATAAAGAACCAACAGTGCACATTTTATAGAGAGGATCGAAACAGTGCACATATTTGCTAAACAGCGCGCATGTTCTATGTTACATGTAATGGGTATACTTTCGTCAAAACTAACATCTGCATTGTTTGATCAGGTGGTGGTGACGATAACTACGAGATAATGCGGTGGCAGGGGTGGCAACGATGAGGGATTCGAAACAGAGTGCATATTTGCTAAACAGTTCTATGTTATTTGTAATGGGTGTACTATTGTCAAATCTAACATCCGCACGGTCAAATCTAATGCATCAATGATGTTAGGGGATAGAGGGAATGGAAGGGGGAGGGATATGTCGTTGCCCTTGTTTGGCAGGAAAAGCATGTCATTATCTCTTAGGATCAGTGGCGAGAACTCGAGGAAGTAGAAGACGGGTTATTAGGATTGCCGTTATGTTCCTCCTCTCCCTGTATTCGAGCTGGAATGTGAAACCCGGTTGTGAATCCGATGCCTGCCATGGAATTCGGATGCAGTGAGCTCATCTGTAGTAGTTGTTGTTGTTGATGATGATGATCCATGGTGGCATTCATGATTGATGAGTTGATTATGATGCCATTGAACTTTTTCTCATTTGAGAATTGCTCATAGATTGAGCTCAACTCTTGAAGGTGCTGTTACCATTGTTGTTGTAATGTTAAACCGTTTGTACTTGTGATCCAAGATATTTATATGTTACTACTTATATGCTAGCTTCACTTTCAATGTTCCCATCCTATTGAAGTTCCCTATTTTTTTATCTTTGCATCTTTCCCCTTCTATATCTTAGAAGATTAGATTCTCCTTGAATACTTGTAGAAACAAACCCTGAAGACCCATATAATTTTGGACCATATATCTCCCTACTTTAGTGCTGAGTGTTTGATCACACAGTTCTCGCTATGCCCCAATGCTTTCTAATTTCATACTGAGATGAATGCAAAATAGATAGGGGAATTTTGGTTCCATATAGGTTGTGGGCAATGCCTTCAGAAAAGTATACTTGCAGAGAGGGGGAGATGGGATGGGGACTGCAAGACAGAGTTCCTAATGAAAGAGAGTAACTAGTAGTTGTTACGATAAATGAGACAAAGATTTTTACGTGAAAATCCTTGCGGGAAAAACCACGGACGGTCGCCGACGACGAAGAATCCACTAGTCAAATGAGAACCCTGTAAGTGAATACAGAAAGTGAATACATACCCTGTAAGTGACCTCCGACGATCCAGATCTCCAGCATAGTCTAAATCTGAGAACCCTTCAACATTGTTGCTGCCTCCATTTTGTCTTGTATCCCAATGAACCCTTAAGATATCTAAGGATCCATTTCACAGCCTACCGCTGACCTCTACCAGGTCTGCCCATATAACGACTGACTACTGACACAGCTTGCGACCAATCGGGTCGAGTGCATACCATGGCGTACATCAGGGATCCAACTGCACTTGCATACGGCATTGAGGTCATACTCCTCGCCTCGTCCTCAGTCATCAGTTAGAGCTTCAAGGATAGCTTGAAGTGCGCTGCCAAGGGAGTAGAAACGGGTTTGGCATCTTTCATATAAAATCGGTCTAGAACCTTCTCAATGTACTTCTTCTGGCTCAAGGTTAAGACTCCATGCTTCCTATCCCGCTCGATCTCCATGCCCAAAATCTTCTTTGCTGGGTCGAGATCCTTCATATCAAACTCACTATTGAGTTGCGCCTTCAACTTGTCAATAGTCCCCTTGCCTCTACCAGCGATCAACATATCATCTACATAGAGCAAAAGATATACTTGACTATCATCAGGTTGTTGCTGATGATACACACACTGATCGTACGGACTTCATGTGTATCGAATGCTTGCCATAAAGGTGTCAAATCTGTGAAACCATTGTCGGAGCGACTGCTTCAATCCGTACAATGATGTCTTCAGAAGACAGACTCGGTCTTCCATTCCTGGCAATAAAAAATCCTCTGGCTGGCACATATAGATCTTTTCTTCTAGCTCACCGTGTAAGAACGCCGTCTTCACATCCATTTGGTCAAGTTCAAGGTCGAACTTAACAACCAAAGCTAAAAGCATTCTAATAGAAGTATGTCTAATTATAGGAGAAAATACCTCAGTATAGTCAACTCTTTCTTTCTGAGTGAAACCCTTAGCCATCAATCTGACCTTGAATCTCACATCGTCACCATTGCCTGTTTCCTTCTTTTTGAACACCCACTTGCACCCTACGGTGCGCTTTCCCTTTGGCAAGTGAACTGGAGTGCAAGTGTTGTTCTTGTGAAGAGACTCTAGTTCCTCTTCCATAGCTGCAGTCCACTGGGCACATTTCGACTAGCGACAACCTCCCTGAATGACAAAGGCTCATTCTCAACTGTCTCACTAACAATTTGTGCATATGCCATCAAATCTGAATAGTCATAACGAACTGGGGTTCTGATCTCACGTCGTTCCCTATCACGACTAAGTTAGTACTGCTGTAGAGTGAGTTCCACTTGGATTGGATCTGGTACTAGTGGTTTCACTCCTAAATCTTCTGCTTCTTGAACTGGCTGTAAAACATCAGTGGGAATGTTAGGATCTGAGGATTCCCCATCTTGATGCTCCACCTCAAATGTCGATCTCTCCACTGGTAGTGTCTGCTCCACCTGCTACTGAATGCTCCTTTGTTTCTTAACTTTCTTGGCTAGCATTGACTCCTCGTCAAATGTGACATCTCTGCTGACGATGATTCCAGGTGTTGATGGATCAGTAGAGTACAATCTGTATCCCTTCACACCTAGTTGATATCCAAGAAAGATGGCCTTCTTGGCCCTAGGTTACAACTTTCCTTCGCTAACATAATAATATGCAGGACAATCGAAAACACGAAGGTTGGAATAATCAACAGGCTTACCAGACCAAGTCTCATAAGGTGCTTTCATGGATAACGCTAAGGAGGGTGACCTGTTTATTAGATAACAGGCCGTCATAACTGCTTTAGCCCAAAACCTCTCCTTCAGCCCGGCTCCAATCATCATGCACCGAGCCCGCTCCATGAGCGTTCGGTTCCTGCGTTCTGCTACCCCATTCTGCTGAGGTGTATAAGTGACAGTGCGATGTCTCTCAATGCCTTTGTCCTTGGAGAACTCCAGAAATTGCTTGCTTACAAATTCCATTCCGTTGTCGGTTTGAAGTCTCTTGATCTGCCTGCCGGTTTGCGTCTCAATCAACTTCAATCACTCCTTGAATGTCTCAAATACCTCTGATTTTTCTTTCATGAAATATATTCAGACATAGCGGGAGTAATCATCGATGAAGATCAAAAAATACTTTTTACCTCTCATCGAAGAATACGAAGATGGTATCCACAAATCTGAGTGAATGTAGTCGAGTGTCCTCTTCGTTCTGTGTATCGCACCTCCAAATGACACTCTCTTCTGCTTGCCGAGAACATAACCCTCGCAAAACCCGAGCTTTTGTGTCTTCAATCCTCAAAGTAAGCCTGCTGAACTCAGAACATTCATCTCCCGATTGGCCATATGCCCAAGCCGTATATGCCATAGCTTCATCTCAGAAGTAGCCTCACTATCACGGACGAAAAATGAATTTGCAACAGCTGCAACTCCATCCTGCGTCGCGCCGACCAAATAGTACAATCTAGTATTAAGTCGAGCCTTCATAGTCGCCAAACGGTTCTCTTTAACCTCCATGTCCCCATCCTGAGAATGATAGGAACATCTTTCACGATCAAGGGAACTCAAAGAGATAAGATTCCTTCTCACAGCTGGAACATATCGAACATTTTTCAATGTTCGCACAACATCATCCCACATCCGTATATGAACATCTCTTACACCAATAATCTTACAAGCAGCATTGTTGCCCATAAAGATTACGTCGTCATTGGACTCAGCAAATGTGGCGAACCCGATGCGGACAAATGTGAAAGGTGCAACCGGAATCCATCATCCATTCTGAAATAGATGCTACCAAGGACTCCACGGCAGATGTAAAAACGGTCGAGACTGTCTGAGTCTCGACAATTCCAGCGACTGGGGTTTCCTCCTTCTTTTGCTACCGGAGTACTGTTCATCGGAACACTGTTCCTGTCGAAATACTGTTCACCGAAACACTGTGTAATCAGTACCTATGTCCGTACACTGTTCATGGTACTGTTCAAACACTGTTCACGTGGACGAACCCTGTATAGGAAACAAGGATTGAAACATTCCAAACTCTGATACCAGTTTGTTATGAACGGGTCTGTTTAATTACAACACAAACAATAACGAGTGCGCAAAATAAATGAGACAAAGATTTTTACGTGAAAACCCTTGCGGAAAAAATCACGGACGGTCACCGACGACGAAAAATTCACTAGTCAAATGAGAAAATACAAAAGGAGTTACACCCAAAATATTGAGAATCTCATAATAAGGGATAGAGATAATAATCTTTAAAATAAATCTCTTAAACCCTCAATATGTTTTTATGTGTGTATGTGGATTTCTCTCTTATTTCTTTTCTTCTCCTCTCCTCTCTGTCACTGACTCTCTCAGCTCTTCCTCTCTGCCTCCTCCGCTCCACTCTTCCTCTTCTTATACCAAGAACAGACACGAACAACACACAAAAGCTACGCGGACATCACGTGGAGAGCCACGGACACCATACGAATAAGGCACGCGGAAAAGAACTCGGATTTGAGACACACGTTTTCAACAGTAGTAGTACCCCTACAACATCTCTGTCACTGTCTTGGACTTGGGCAGCAGCCTGCAGCACCTTAGACATCAATCAAGGTCCCTTTCCATGAACCGTTAAAGAGTAAGGGCAGGGGAGGGTACTGACCAGGTTTGGGTTGGGAGTTTAGTTGCCTGCACCAGTTTTAATCAGGCCGCTGAAAGTAATTCGGTTCTCTATACTGGGTTTGGGCATCGATCAAGAGTCTCATGGTGCTGAATGAATAAGGGTATGAACGTATGAGAATGGTTAGATGTGTGGAAGAGGTGAATCTCATGGTTAAGATAGGTAAAAGGAAACCTGTCATAAAATAAGAATTTGCAGATTGGATAGAGAATAAGGAAAGATCATTTGAAATGGAGTAAACACGTTTTACTCAAGCTTGAAGGAGCACCTAGAAGAGGTGGAACAATACTGAGTGAAAACGGAATAAAAGGAAAGACAACGCAAGTATAAAACTACAGTTTACACTGTGCTGAAGGTAGATGGACAAATTGCAGCTCTATTAGAACATACAGTTTAAATTGTGCTTATGGTAGAAAGAAGATTCATGGGATCGAACCACCTAGAAAAGGTATGATAGGTGATGAGTACCTTGTAGGTATCGTAAGACCACATTTTGCTCTTTATTGTTGTATGACGCCTTTAGCAGCATATCTGGTTTGATGTGCGAGTCCAGATAGTTCATAACAGAAGAGGAAATTGGAAAACGGCATTCTACTATCTCTCTCATTCTACACAGAACAAAGGGTGACTTCCAACTACGATCTTTGTCCTTGAGAAAAAGGTCTGGACGCCCACCCAGGCAGCAATTAGGCATTAGAAGGACCCAAAACGCCTTAGAAGTCACCCAGACGCTTAGGCATGTCACTAAGATTTTATCCAATAAAAATTGTTACCCATGAATCATTATGCATTTTCCAGGGTTCTCCTAGTGTTTTGTTTTGGGTTTTATTTTTCTCTCAAAACATATTATCTATATTTGAAATATTCATAGATTCATTCAGACAATCATCTAGACATCCGTCATGGATTCATTTTTCACTAAACATATCTATGTCATGACACACAATCTCTTTTGCTTAAAAATAAAAGATTTGCTTTAGGATCATGGTTTTTACCGTTTTTGGGATGATGGTTTGGTTTGTGGTTCTGAGGTGAATGAATGGGATGGTTTGGCTGTATCTTGAGGAGGACAAAGGGACACAGGTACTAAACTGATGGTGGGTACTTATTTGTGGTTGGCTGCTAGCTACTATTCACAATCAGGACACACAACCGAATAAATATGACAAACTCATAATTCCAAATTTTCTTCCTTTTTAATCCTTACAGACACATTGTTCTCTCCCCGGCAATGCACATAAAAATCCAGTCGTTGAAAATCAAAGAGAAACACAAAATCGAAAAATGTGGATGATAGAAAACAGGGTCTCAAATCAATGCTGGTTTCCAAGTTTCTTCTAGTTCTATCCACCAAATAGTTCCTTCTCTGGATTTCATCTCCTAAGAAATAAGAACAAAAACAGAAATCCTATCCGGTTGGCCCTAAAACAACCAGCCAAATAAGGATACACTACCTAAATCCGGCAGATGATGGACACAGGTAACGCCTATGCACCATTACAA
Source organism: Drosera spatulata (assembly GCA_035668315.1). Lineage (NCBI taxonomy): Eukaryota > Viridiplantae > Streptophyta > Magnoliopsida > Caryophyllales > Droseraceae > Drosera > Drosera spatulata. The sequence goes on along the minus strand of JAOVYX010000008.1, from coordinate 163,573 downwards.
ACGTCAAGTTACAATCCAGAATAGAACAAGAGAACTATATTGCACCGGGCAATGCAAGACATGAAACCAACGCAGTGGGCATTCTAAAGAGCAAGCCTCGTGAACTGAGACTGCAAGTATTCAACAATTGAAGAAAACTTGAATAAAGAACTCTTGGGTCTAGTCTCTTTAACTGATTCTTGTAGAGAGAAAAATAGCCTTTGTTCATATAAAATATTAGGGCTCTTTTTATGCACATCGTTCAAATGACCAACTCTAGATGCTAGATGGTTTTATACATACAATGCATCATAGTTACAGGAACACATTGTATACTGTATAGTAAAAGGAACGAGTTGAGAGAAAGTAACCAGGAAGGCATCAGAGAATCCAATGGTGTCGGCCGAAAACCTCATTTGCCTCATCCTTCCCAATCTTCTTCTCCTAAATATACCCTCCTACAGTATGCAGAAGATAATCGGGAAGAAAAGTCACCACTGCATATAATTGGTATGATTAATTCGAGAACAGAGGGAAAACCCCACCTACTGAAAACAACAGGTGTTCGGCCAAAATACCCCGGACCTATTTTACTTCGGGGAATGGAAAGAGAAGTTGGAAACAAAAACATCTTCAACTAGATCCCTGAAGCTGGAAAGATTTCCTAGACGATACTCTTATAATCCACAGAGAAAAGAGCAAGTCATAGACTCATAATGATCCTAAACTTGTATAGCATGGGCAGAAGGAAAATAGAGAAATTGGCAAAAGCAAATTCTTATTTCCAAAATTGCTCAGTGGAATAACAGACATCTGAAATGTAAAACATACATATCATAAGTGGTAAGAGGGATGAACCAGTACCTGTCACGACGAATCGTATCCATGATTTAAATGTTAATGGAAAAACTAATGGCAGAAGCGGTTAGTATATAAAAATTTTCGATATGGATCCCGTGATAGCAACAGAACAAGGAACAAACTTACAGACATGGAAAAAATAAGATTGTGTGCTGAATTGTTAACATTCCAGGAGCATATACAAAGCATCCCTTTAACTCAGCTGTAATAATGAACCTGGGCCTTCCTGTGAAACAAGTAGCTACCACGGAGAACTATTATAACGTACGCATAATCTTGCAAGAAAGCATGCGCGTCACCAGAAGACGATACCAGAAAATCCAGCAGAAGAACACACAACTGATGATTAAGCAGCCGATGATGAGAACAACACAGCCAGGATTAAACAAGTCAAAAGCAGTTGGACAAAGGGAGATTTCATTCTAGCAGAAAATCCGACTTCATTCGAAATTAAACACCATTTTCTCTTACAGACCCTAAATCCTAAACCATAAGCCTAAACCCTAACCCTAAACCCTTTGATGATAGAGAAACCGCTTTTTTTGAGAGTTATGACCTTTTTGATGCAACTTCTCACCACAACAAGGAGAGCTAAGGGTCAGCACCACCAAAGGTTGCATGGAATTCATAAAAGCAACCATATGCTAATGCAGCTAATCACAATCCGCCATACGTTAACTTTTCATCTGAACTCTGATCTCTCAATATTCTCATTCATTTCTACACAGGCAACTCTAAAACTACTATCAACCCATCATTCACAATCTGCAGCCCGCTTGCTCATTTGAGGATCGGATTCTCACACTCTTGAAAACTATTGATTGCCACTATCCAAAGAATGATAAGAACAATATGAGCCACCACTGGCCTGAGTGTTGGCAAGAACCATAAACCCTAAACCTCAAGTTGCATGACAAAAGGGTACAGGACATCAACATGGGAAGTGAACAAGAAAATAATAAAACCTTAATCGACAAAGGATGCGTGGATGCCGATGAGGCACAACCACATAATCTAGTCAAGCACACAAGTTACCCCATGTCCTCACAAAGAACTAGGATCTGGTAGATAAACCATAGAACAGCAACAGCAGCATGGACGCAAGGTGGTGACAGTAAGAAGCCTGGAGAGCAAGAGCACGATCTCACCAACCACCCACAAATATTTGAAACATATAAAAGGTCTTCCACATTGCAAGGCCACTGCCGCACTTAATGTACTTCTACCGTGTCAGGAAAGGAAGTCGGCCGGAACCTTAGTCCGAAAGATAGCTAAAGGACGACCCAGTAACAAAGGCAAAGGGGTCGGTCAGTTCTATCGGATTGGTTCGGATAATTTCTTCGGGTATCCGCTTTCTTCTTTTTCTTCCAGACTGACATTATTCGCTTGGCCCGGGAGTCCGTCTTTTGGAAAATGATGATTGTCTGACTGAGTAGAAGGCTTTCCTCACCGTGTACGTCATGTGAGAGCTGACAGTTCATAAAGCTGTAAGAGAGAGAAGGAACTATTGATGTTCCGATGCTGTCCTTTAGCTACGCTTAGTCGAGAAGAGGTGCCGTCGGAAAGAACTACGATTACCGGGGATTCATACTTTATTCCAATTCTAAACCAGAACCGGCAAAACATGAGGTAGATAAAATGGAGTACCCAGATAACAATCCAACAGCCTAATACATATTGCAAATGCAGCAGCAGCAGTAGTGCTTCATGGATTATAATCAAAGTGAACATAAAATTACTCGACAGCATCCTTCATATTTGACTCCACGATTCACAAACACAGTTCGTAGAGGAAAACTACCACCAGCCAAATACACGAAGCAAACGAACTCGAACAAAACCTCTAAAGGTGCCAACATACAAAAGCATAACATAAACGCTAATGCACTTGACCAACCCTGCAGATCACGAGGTAGATAAAATTGAATACCAAAATATAAGTCCGGCAATCTAGTACATATTGCAAATGCGGAAACAGTGTTTCCAAAATACAACAAAAGAAAACGGATGAATCAGTCGAATACATCCATCAACATTGACTAACAGCCCACAACACGATAAGTCCATATGGAAAATCTGTCTTCAGGAACCACATAAAGCGAAGACATAAGAGCAAACTTCCAATGGAACAACATACAAAAGCATGGGGTCTTTCGCAATCTAATACGCAACAACAGACTGAAAAACAGCTAGGAAATTCAGAGAAAACAAGACCAACCGTAGTAGTTCCGTCACACCACTCCAATCGGAACTACCTCACTGTGACAATATCATCAATCTTCAAGATCATCCTCACACACTCGGTGGCAAGGGCGATGGCACTAGTACTCACAAGCAGCGGCTGAACCACATTCTCCTCCAAGATGTTAGTGATCTGCCCTTTCCTCACATTGATCCCAGCATTGATCTCACCCTGGGCGTGCCTGTTCCTAAGCTCCGTCACGATTGCGATCGGATTCAATCCAGCATTCTCAGAAAGCGTATACGGAATCACCTCGAGGGCCTCAGCAAATGCCCTCACGCAATAACTCTCCATACCATGCAAGACCTTTGCCCAAGCTCCCAGCTGCCTGGACAGCTCGATCTCAGGCGCTCCACCACCTGCAATGAGGAACCTTTTATGCACCAGACACCTAACCACACATAAGGCATCGTGCAAGCTCCTCTCTGCTTCATCCAAAACCAACTGGTTTGACCCTCGGATCAAAACAGTAGCAGTCCTTCCCATATCCTTTATCCCAGTAATCTTCACAATCTTAGCCTCCCCGATCGACGACTCCTCGACCAGCTCCGCGTGCCCCAACTTCTCTGCCCTGAAGTGCTCGATATTTGCAATAGGCAAGCAATTCAGCGTCTTGGTAATAAACTCAATATCATCCCTCTCAACATCCTTGATCACCAAGATCTTAGCTTTGGCCAAATAATGCAGAGACAAATCAGTCACAGCATCCCTCAAAATACTCTTCTGAATCAAAAGAACGTTACACCCCGTCGCCTTAATCTTCTTAATCATCCCCAGAATATAATTCCTCTCCTCCTTCAGAATCCTATCCATCTGGGAATAATC